>PGTU02000919.1:0-10632 GCA_002896215.2 Cicer echinospermum
TGGTTGCAATGATGGGAAATCGATTGAACTAAACACCAGTAAGACTTTTCAGGAACATGCTACCAAAGCGATTGACAAGTTCGATGACATCAAATAACTGAGTCACTGTTTTGAATCCAATCGATTGACAAATCGATTGGCATCAAAAACTGAGCCACTGTTTGAACACAATCGATTGGCAAATCGATTGAAATAAACTTTTTGAAATCACAGTGAACTCTGAGATTGTGACCAAATCGACTCTGTGTTTTTGTACATCGACTCTGAGATTTGGAAACTCGATTGAGTAATCGATTGAAATTACTTTTATTGAAACAGTTTTCCAGCAATCGATTAGGCAATCGATTTCCAATAAGTCTGAACATGTTTTACTGAAAAGTGTTTTTAAAGAATCGATTGGTAAATCGATTAGCTTATATAGTTTCAAGATTAAAGAAAAACAAGACTCGCGGAATCGATTGGCAAATCGATTAAGCATGTGTTTTAACTTTAATAAATCGATTGGGAAATCAATTTAGCAGTTGTTTTCAGAAACTATATAACTGTCTTTCAATCTTTTTTTAAGAAGAACTTTTGATCATAACGTTTCACTTTTCTAAGAACTCAAGATAACTTGATTACAGATCAAAATACACTTTGTTAACAAATCTGATACTGCTTTTTCAGATTAAGATAAAGGATCATCCATATTCATTGGGAGAAAAAAAGAGAAAAGTAATCTTGAGAGAAAAGACATTGTCCTCATGAACAATCATTGAATATCCAGATTCGTGAGAAGACTTTGATCAAGATGAAGACTTTTGTTTTGTACTTCTTTTATTCATTCTGTAACAATACTTTGAAACGAAACGAACGCTAAAAACCAGCTAGAAAACTGGTGGCTACTTTCTTGGGTGAGAGGTCTCAACAAGAAAGAGTCGTACTTTGATTTTGTGTCAGGCTGCCGATTGTCTACAAGGATCAAAGGTTGATAGAAAGCCAGCTAGAACTGGTGGCTACTTTCTTGGGTGAGAGTACTCAACAAGAAAGAGCTGCACTGTGATTCTGTGTTAGATTGACGAGTATCTACAAGGATCAGAGGGTGATCAATAGGAAAGAGATCATTAAGATAGATAGGTTTCGGGAAGGAAACTGGACAATCTGTAATTGATTCTTTCTATTGGAGAAGAAAATCTGAAATCCGTTTGGATTTGCAGGACTGGATGTAGGTTGTCAAGTTGACAACTGAACCAGTATAAATTCTTGGTGCAATCTTCTCTAACCCTTAACTCATTTGATTTACTATCTTGATATATCTGTATATGTGTTTAAAACTAGATGCATGTTAAACATATTCTGTAATAAGTAATATTGTTTAATCTGTTAATTTGACTTGTATGCATCTTGGTTAATTTCATATCAATCTAATAAAACTTGCTAATCTTGTATGCCACAATTTAATTTCCGCTGTGTGTATGAAATTGATTTAATTTCATAAAGAACTGATACATTCTGATATATTCCGCTTATTACGAGGTCAAAGATACCAACAATTGGTATCAGAGCCTAACTTCTTGAGAGGTAACACTTATAAGAAGATGGCCTCGACTGACGTTCTGGGAGAAGGCGCTTCGTTAGCACGTCCACCAGCTTTCAACAGTACAGCCTACATGTACTGGAAGCAAAGAATGCTAATATTCCTGGAAGCAAGTGGCATAGACATCCTTGACGCTGTTGAAAACGGTCCATATATTCCCAAGATTGCAGGAACGAATGACTCAATGATTCTCAAAGCCTAGAGCCGACTGGTCGATGAAGACAAAAGAAGGTTGGTTTCAATGCGAAGGCGAAGAACATCATCACGTCCGCCCTATGTGCAGAAGAGTTCTTTAGAGTGTCCAATTGCAAGTCAGCAAAAGAGATGTGGGACATCCTCCAAGAAACGCACGAAGGTACTACTGACGTAAAGAGAGCTCGCGTGAACACGCTCATGCACGAATATGAATTATTTAGCATGAAGAAGGAAGAATCAATCAGCGATTTGCAAACCAGATTCACACACATTGTCAACAACCTGCATGCACTAGGAAAATATGTGGATAACGAACAGCAGATTGAAAGATTATGAGATGTTTAACCAGAGAATGGCAGCCCAAAATTACCGCTATAGCTGAATCTAAAGATCTAGCTAAGATGACGACAGCAACATTATTTGGTAAATTGAGGGAACATGAAATGGAATTACATCGGCTGGACGAATCAGAAATGGAAAGCAGGAAAAAGAAAGGATTATGCTTGAAAGTACAAACCCAGCAATCTAAACCTGAATCTGATAGCTACTCAGATGGATCCAGCAGTGAAAATGAAGAGACTGAAATCGAATCACTTGTCAAAAAATTTAAGAAGTTTCTGAAGAAGAAAGATAACAAATTCAGAAAACCATCCAGCTCTAAGACTAGTGACATCAAGACAGTTACATGCTATGAATGTGGTAAGATTGGTCACATAAAGTCGGAATGCTACAAACTGCAGAACAAGAATAGAGCTACAAAATCAAAAGGCAAGGAACCAGTCACCAAAACCAGAAAAGCATATATTGCATGGAGTGACAACGATAACGATGAGTCCTCTGCCTCTTCGGATGAAGAAGAAGTGAATTTATGTCTCATGGCTCACACTAATTCAGAATCTGACTGTGAGGTTAGTTCGCAATTTAATCCAACATATGATGAGCTACAAGAACTTTCATGAATTGCATGATGATTATGTGAAATCCATAAAACAGTTGTTAAGCACAAAGAAAATGCTTGAACAAATGAATGTTGAACATAAAGAAATTGAAAATTTATGTGAACAACTGAAAAAGGATTCACAGGAAAAATCTGCAAAGTGCATTGAACTTGAAAATACTGTTGCATCATTAAAATCTGATTTGTTAAATTTTGCAAATAGTAAAGATAAGCTAAATGTCATACTTATCAATCAAAGACATGTTCATGAAAAATCTGGTTTAGGATATACACCAAATATGCATGTCAAAAGAAAAAATAAAAACAGATCTAGTATTGGGTATATGCAAACCAGAAATGTCAAGCATGGTCAAAAAACTGCTATTGCTAAGAGTATGGATGACACCTTTACTAAACCAAATAAACATTCATCCTTTGATGGCAAATGTCATTTCTGTTGCAGAAAGGGACATTTTGTGTCTAATTGCAAATTTAAAAAATTAGCCAATCAAGGATGGAAGCAAGTTTGGATAGCAAAAGAATCTGTGTTTAAGACTGACCCCCCAGGACCCAATCTGAATTGGGTACCTAGATCCAAAAATTAATTATATTTTTTGCAGGTGTACTTGACATCCACCAAGCAAGATTGATATTTGAAAGTGGATGCTCAAGACACGTGAAATGAGACAAGTATGAGAATCTGTGTCTTTAACATTAAATGAAGATTAAATGAAGAAAGATTGGTCAACCAAGTTGTATTGATGACAGAGGAAAAGAGTCAATGGCAGTTAGTCAGAAAGTTTTTTTGTTTAAATCGATTGATTAATCGATTTCAAGTTTGTTCTTTGTTTTGTTTAAAGAATCGATTGTGGAATCGATTGGTTTAGTCCTGGATTTCAAAATTCAAAGATGTGTTGTGAAACATGCCCGAGCGTCGATTGGGAAATCGACTAGTTCAGTATTCAACGTTTAGACAATCGATTGGGGAATCGATTAAGTAACTCCGCACATCGATTTGGACATCGATTAGAAATATTACCGTTGTGACTATTTCTCACTAGCCGTTGAGGGTCATTATTACCAATCGATTGATGATCTCCAGAAACGGTAACATAGTCGATTGAGCAATCGATTTACTTGTTCAAAGGTTTAAAAAGAAACAGGTCTAAATCGATTTCTTCACTGTTTATGTCCAGATTTCTATATTTCTTTCTCTGCTTCATCTTCTTGCTCTGTCTCTGCAACTGATATCTGCATTCAATCTGAGCTCTATCTTCACTCATCTCTTCTAATTGCAATCATGGCTCGAGTGAAACAGACCCAAGTCCATACTCTTCACCTTCATCATCTTCAACAAGTAGAACTCCTACACCTCCACCTACTGTGTCTAAAAGAATTCAATCCCTACGCATAAAATCCTTGCCAAGGACAAGGGCAAGCAACCTGCACTGAATCAAGAGTTATCTAAGAAAAGGAAGGAACCACCAAGTGAGAAGTTGTTGGCAGATGCTATGAAAGAAATTGCTCAAAAGAAAAAGAAGCCAGTTACATCACCCCCACCTAAGAAAACCCTGCACCTAAGGATAAAGATGCAGAAGTCACTATTCCAGCAGAGTTTCTGAAAAGGAAAATCATGAGGGCAGAACCCTGGATTTGCCTACTTTGATACAGAAGGCTTCACATTCCAAGATCATCTGAGATTTCATGGTCTTGAAGGTTTTCTTTCATCTACTTTGGACAGTTATCCAAAACTGATAAGGGAGTTTTATGCAAACTTCAAGCTCACTGATAAGGATTCAAGACTCAGATTAAAGGTAAAAGGTTATCAATGACTTTTGAAGATTTTGCTGATTTAACAGGATTGCCATTCCACGGAACGTCTTTAGATGGCAGTTCTGATGCGGATGCAGCTGACGAAGGATGGGAAGCATCGCTGGACAGGCACACGGCAGTGAAAAGATATTATGATTGATGGTTTTGTGGAACCATCTCATTGCCAATTGTCAGATGAAAGGTACAGCAACGCATGCTCATGTACACAATAACAAGGATACTTGTACCGCGATCAGGAAATCACGCAGTGGTTCAGAAGCTTGATATTCTACTTTTATGGGATTATCCAAAGAGCTACGGATGAGTTGGACCTGGATTTGTGCTACGGCATATGCTAGAAGCTTCGCAAAGTAAAATTATGTTGCCGTATCCACAGCTGATCACGAAGATACTTAAACATTTCAAGGTGTCTTTTGTGAATGAAGAATCTGCTAAGACAACCCTCATCTTTGGTGAAGCAATTGTAAATCAGATGAAATTGAAGAAAGTGAATGACATTTGGATTAGGACAATGCCAAATGTTGAGTCAACTCCTCCACAAGCCTCTGAATCTGCAGCTGAGACTCCTGATATGTTACAAAACTGATGGAATTTATGGCAGCACAAATGGCACACAATGCCAAACTACTAGAGTCTAATGCAAGGATGGAAGCAACTTGACATCTATCCAAACATCCTGAAATCAGTTGTTCAGGATATTGCTGCAATTCAAGCGCACCTAGGCCTCAAGCTATCTTTTGAAGACATAGCGCATATTGGTCGACAAGCAACTGAGGAACCACAGCCAGATCCTCTAAATCGGTCTGCGACTCACGGTTAGGAGACACCTGCTGAGGGTAATACAGCGGTCTCTACCTCTCCCTAGATGATAGTGAGAACCAGCCCACTTTAGGAGATTAGATGGTCAAGTTCCTTATTTGTGATGTCTTATTTTGTTTGTTTTGCTGCTTTGCTGTTTTATGTTTATTAATAATATATATGTATGAGCAAATTTATTAATTGTTATCATATAAATATTGCCATACTACATCTGTTGCATAACTGCTTGTTTGATCTGATACACTGCACATGTTGTTTAAATTCAGTTATCGTAATCAACTGACATGCTCAGTAATTGCTCTGATATTTTTGCTCTGATCTGATATACAAGTTATATGATTTCAATTCCTATGCTTATGTTCTTTAACATAGGGGAGGTATTATTTTCTGCCTTTTTGCCTTAATTGACAAAGGGGAGAAAAAATTATAACTTGATAACTTGATAATATGCTTGTTGTAGCATTATTAAGGGGGAGAATCTGATGTTCTGATGATGTTTTTTTTTTTGCTCTGATACTTAATAATGTAATAATACTCATGCTGATTTGATACATGCTCTGATGCTCTGATCTGGTACATATTTAATACTATAAATTGTTTTCTTGGTATGTTTTTGAAATGGTTTGATTTGCTCAAGTTAAAATTGTATGATTGTCAATTATGCCAAAAGGGGGAGATTGTTGGACTTTAGTCCTTTGAATCCTAATTTTGACATAATTAACAAACATACAATATTCATACTTAATATGATAAATCTAATATTCAATTGAGCAAAATTTCAAGAACACCAATTCAATCACACACACTTGTATCAAATTGCTTGGAACACAAGAAATCAACAAAAGTTGAATTCTGACTATGTAAATCGATTGGGACATCGATTGCTTAACAAGGGTGTAAGGAAATCTTAAGTGTTTGTAAATGTGAAATCGATTAGGCAATCGATTAGCTTAATTAAAAATGAAAACTGCACAAGTCAGTAGCACTCTGATTTGGAGAGTAATCGATTGGACAATCGATTGAACATTTCACAAATTAAACCTGATGGTAACACATCGATTGGTAAATCGATTGGATAAGTCACAGTAGCACTCCAGTGCTGAGGGAATCGATTGACAAATTGATTGACAAAGTATCATTTGAAAAATGACCTCACCTGTGACAAATACAATCGATTGGACAATCAATTGTGGAAATTTTCAATTCTGATAAAGTTTGGTTGCAATCGATTGGGAAATCGATTGAACTAAACACCAGGTAAGAACTTTTCAGGAACATGCTACCAAAGCGATTGACAAGTCGATTGACATCAAATAACTGAGTCACTGTTTTGAATCCAATCGATTGACAAATCGATTGACATCAAAAACTGAGCCACTGTTTTGAACACAATCGATTGGCAAATCGATTGAAATAAACTTTATGAAATCATAGTGAACTCTGAGATTGTGACCAAATCGACTCTGTGTTTTTGTACATCGACTCTGAGATTTGGAAACTCGATTGAGTAATCGATTGAAATTACTTTTATTGAAACAGTTTTCCAGCAATCGATTAGGCAATCGATTCCAACAAGTCTGAACATGTTTTACTGAAAAGTGGTTTTAAAAGAATCGATTGGTAAATCGATTAGCTTATATAGTTTCAAGATTAAAGAAAAACAAGACTCGCGAAATCGATTGGCAAATCGATTAAGCATGTGTTTTAACTTTAATAAATCGATTGGGAAATCGATTTAGCAGTTGTTTTTTCAGAAACTATATAAACTGTCTTTCAATCTTTTTTTAAGAAGAACTTTTGATCATAACGTTTCACTTTTCTAAGAATTCAAGATAACTTTGATTACAGATCAAAATACACTTTGTTAACAAATCTGATACTGCTTTTTCAGATTAAGATAAAGGATCATCCATATTCATTGGGAGAAAAAAAGAGAAAAAGTAATCTTGAGAGAAAAGACATTGTCCTCATGAACAATCATTGAATATCCAGATTCGTGAGAAGACTTTGATCAAGATTGAAGACTTTTGTTTTGTACTTCTTTTATTCATTTCTGTAACAATACTTTGAAACGAAACGAACGCTAAAAACCCAGCTAGAAACTGGTGGCTACTTTCTTGGGTGAGAGGTCTCAACAAGAAAGAGTCGTACTTTGATTTTGTGTCAGGCTGCCGATTGTCTACAAGGATCAAAGGGTTGATAGAAAGCCAGCTAGAAACTGGTGGCTACTTTCTTGGGTGAGAGTACTCAACAAGAAAGAGCTGCACTGTGATTCTGTGTTAGATTGACGAGTATCTACAAGGATCAGAGGGTGATCAATAGGAAAGAGATCATTAAGATAGATAGGTTTCGGGAAGGAAACTGGACAATCTGTAATTGATTCTTTCTATTGGAGAAGAAAATCTGAAATCCGTTTGGATTTGCAGGACTGGATGTAGGTTGTCAAGTTGACAACTGAACCAGTATAAATTCTTGGTGCAATCTTCTCTAACCCTTAACTCATTTGATTTACTATCTTGATATATCTGTATATGTGTTTAAAACTAGATGCATGTTAAACATATTCTGTAATAAGTAATATTGTTTAATCTGTTAATTTGACTTGTATGCATCTTGGTTAATTTCATATCAATCTAATAAAACTTGCTAATCCTTGTATGCCACAATTTAATTTCCGCTGTGTGTATGAAATTGATTAATTTCATAAAGACTGATACATTCTGATATATTTCCGCTTTATTACGAGGTCAAAGATACCAACATATTCTTGTCCAATTAGGGTTTTTAACCAATCTTGTGCATCCAATAAGTGCATTTGTGTCATTGGATTAACATTTAGATTATTTTCTCCGTCATCCCTAAGGTTTATCCTATGTCCAATTAGGGTTTTTTAACCAATTTTTGCATCCAATAGGTGTGTTTGTTTCATTGGATGAACCATTTGGGTCATTTGTCCTCCTAGGCTTATTCTTGTCCATTTAGGGTTTTTAACCATCTTGTGCATCCTATAGGGTGTGTTTGTGTCATTGGATGAATCATTTAAAGGTCATTTTTCGTCCTCCTAGGCTTATTCTTGTCATTAAGTTTTAAACCAATCTTTGCATGACAAATAAGTTCATTTGTGTCATTTGATGCATATTTTAGGTCATTTTCGTCCTCGCTAGGCTTATTCTGTCCATTAAGGTTTTTAACAATCTTGTGCGTCCAATATGTTCATTTGTGTCATTGGATTAACATTTAGGTCATTTTCGTCTCCCTAGGTTATTCTAGTCCAATTAGGGTTTTTTAAACCAATCTTTTGCATCAATAGGTGTGTTTGTTTCATTGGATGAACATTTGGGTCATTTTTGTTCTCCTAGGCTTATTCTTGTCCATTTAGGGTTTTTAACCAATCTTGTGCATCCTATAGGTGTGTTTGTGTCATTGGATGAACATTTAGGTCATTTCGCCTCCTAGACTTATTCTTGTCTAATTAGGGTTTTAACCAATCTTCTGCTTCCAATAAGTTCATTTGTGTCATTGGATTAACATTTAAGTCTTTCATTCTCCCTAGGTTTATTCTAGTCCATAGGGTTTTTAACCAATCTTGTGATGCAATAAGTTATTTTGTCATTGGATGAACATTTAGGTCATGTTCGTCCTCCTTAGGCTTATTCTTGTCCAATTTAGGGTTTTTAACCATCTTGTGCATCCTATAGGTGTGTTTGTATCATTGGATAAACTTTAGGTTTTCGTCCTCCTAGACTTATCTTGTCCAATTAAGGTTTTTAACCAATCTTGTGCATGCAAAAGTTCATTTGTGTCATTGGATGAAAATTTAGGTCATTTTCGTCCTCGCTATGGCTTATTCTTGTCCAATTAGGGTTTTAACCTATCTTGTGCATCCAATATGTTCATTTGCGTCATTGATTAACATTAGGTCATTTTCGTCTCCTAGGTTTATTCTAGTCCAATTAGGGTTTTTTAACAATCTTTTGCATCAATAGGTGTGTTTGTTTCATTGGATGAACATTTAGGTCATTTTCGTCTCGCCTACGAACTTATTCTTGTGCAATTAAGGTTTTTAACCAATCTTGTGCATGCAATAAGTTCATTTGTGTCATTGGATGCACATTTAGGTCATTTTCGTCCTCCCTAGGCTTATTCTTGTCCAATTAGGGTTTTTAACCATCTTGTGCACAATAGGTGTGTTTGTATCATTGGATGAACTTTAGGTCATTTTCATCCTCCTAGACTGTATTCTTGTCCAATTAAGGTTTTTAACCAATCTTGTGCATGCAATAAGTTCATTTGTGTATTGGATGAATATTTAGGTCATTTCGTCCTGCTAGGCTTATTTCTTGTCCAATTAGGGTTTTTAACCCAATCTTGTGCATCCAATATGTATTTGTGTCATTGGTAACATTTAGTCATTTTCGTCCCCTAAGGTTTATTCTAGTCCAATTAGGGTTTTTTAACCAATCTTTTTGCATCCATAGGTGTGTTGTTTCATTGGATGAACATTGGGGTCATTTTTGTCCTCCCTAGGCTTATTCTTGTCCATTTAGGGTTTTTAACCAATCTTGTGCATCCTATAGGTGTGTTTGTGTCATTGGATGAACATTTAGGTCATTTTCGTCCTCCCTAGCTTATTCTTGTCTAATTAGGGTTTAACCAATCTTGTGCATCCAGTACTTCATTTGTGTCTTTGATAACATTTAAGTCCTTTTCGTCCTCCCATGTTATTCTAGTCCAATTAGGGTTTTTAACAATCTTGTACATCCAATAGGTGTGTTTGTTATTGGATGAACATTTAGGTCATTTTCGTACTTCCCTAGGCTTATTCTTGTCCAATTAGGGTTTTTAACCAATCTTGTCATGCAATAAGTTCATTTGTGTAATTGGAATGAACATTTAGGTCATTTTCGTCCTCCTAGGCTTATTCTTGTACAATTAGGGTTTTTACCAATCTTGTGCATGCAATAAGTTCATTTGTTAATTGGATGAACATTTAGGTCATTTTCGTCCTCCCAGGCTTATTCTTGTCCAATTAAGGGTTTTAACCAATCTTGTGCATCCAATATGTCATTTGTGTCATTGTTAAACATTTGGTCATTTTCATCCTCCCTAGGTTTATTCTAGTCCAATTAGGGTTTTTAACTATCTTGTGCATCCATAGGTGTGTTTGTGTCATTGGATGAACATTTAGGTCATTGTTCGCCTCCTAGGCTTATTCTTGTCCAATTAGGGTTTTTAAACCATCTGGTGCATCCAAATGTTCATTTGTGGTCAT
>PGTU02000935.1:0-12232 GCA_002896215.2 Cicer echinospermum
TAACTGAACCTAAATGTTCATCAATTAACACAAACCACCTATTGGGATGCCCAAGATTGGTTAAAAAATCCTAATTGGACAAGGGCTAAGCCAAGAGGAGGACGAAAATGACCTAAATTTTACATCCAATGACACAATTACTTGGATGCACTAAGATTGGTTAAACCCTAATAGGACTAGAATACCTATTGGGAGCGGAAAATGACCTAAAGGTTCACCAATGACACAAAACACTGATTGAGATGCACATAAGTCTTGTAATAAACCTATTGCAAGAATAAAGCCTAGGAGGACGAAAAGACCTAAATTCCAATGACACAAAACACACCTATTGCACAAGATGGTTAAAAACCCTAATGGACAGAATAAGCCTAGATTGACCTAAATGTTCGCTCCAATGACACAAACAAAATTGAGTGGCACCAGATTGTTTTAAACCCATAATTGGACAAGAATAGCCTAAGGATACGAATAATGTACCAAAAATGTTCATCAGTACATAACAACAACCTGTTGGATGCACAACATAAGTAAAAAAACCCTATTTGACTAGAGAATGAAACCTAGGGAGACGAAAATGGCCCTAAATGTTCGTCCAATGACACAAACACACTATTGCACGCACAGGATTGTTCAAAAACCCTAAATTGGACAAGAATAAACTAGGGAGGATTGGAAAATGACCTAAATGTTTCATCCAATTGAAAGAAACCACCTATCGGATGCACTAGATTGTAAAAACCCTAATTGACTAAATAACCCATAGGAAGACGAAATGGACCAAAGTTCATCCCAATGACACTCAAACACACTTGTTGGATGCATAAGTTCTTAATAACCCTAATTGGACAAGAATAAGCCTAGGCGAGGACGAAAAATGACCTAAAATGTTCATCCCAATGACACAAACACACCTATGCATCACAAGATTGGTTAAAACCCCTAATTGAAAAAAATAGCTATGAGAGGACGAAAATAACCTAATTTTCATCCATGACACAAAACACACCTATTGAGAGGTTTACGACAAGTGAAAAGCCTATAACCTAAATGTTCATCCAATGACACAAACAACCTTATTGGATGCACAAGATTGGTTAAAAACCCTAATTGAGACAAGAATGGAGCCTATTGGAGGATTTTATTAACGAAAGATGACACTAAAATCTGTTCATCCAATGACACAAATGAACTTATTGGATGCACAAGAATTGTGAAGAAAACCGTAATTGGACAGAATAAGCCTAGGGTGGACGAAAATTACCTAAATGTTCATCATGGACACAAACACACCTATTGGAACACAAGATTGGTTAAACCCTAATTGACCAAGAATAACCCTAGGGAGGACACAAATGACATAATGTTCATCCAATGACAACAAACACACCTATTGGATGCACAAGATTGGTTAAAAACCCCCTAATTGGACAAGAAAAACCTAGGGATGACGAAAATGACTAAATGTTCATCCAATGACACAAATGAACTTATTGGATGCACAATATTGGTTAAAAACCCTAATTGGACAAGAATAAGCCTAGTGAGGACGAAAATTACCTAAATGTTCATCGAATGGCACACTATTGGATGCACAAAAAAACACAACTATTGACACAATGAACTCCACAATATTGGTTTAAAACCCTAATTAAGGGGACAAGACCTATAAATGGCCAAACACAACTATTGGATACAAATTGGTTAAAAACCCTATTGGACAAGACGAGGCGACGAACATGAGCTAAATGTTCATACAATGACACAAATACACGTGTTGGATGCACAAGATTGTTTAAAAACCCTAATTGGACAGGAATAAACCTAGGGAGGACGAAGATGACCTAAATGTTCATCCAATGACACAAACACACCTATTGGATGCCAAAGGTTGGTTAAAAACCCTAATTGGAAAACAATAAGCCTCGGGAGGACGAAAATGACCTAAATGTGTAAGACATGAGCATCCCTGATCATGTTTTTGATTTCATTCCCAAGCATACAGTACATATGAAATATTTAGGCAAACAAGCAGACACCATACACTTGGAACAAAAGCTTGCAACTCAAGGAATCAACCAAAGTTGGAGGATATGCTTGAGAAAGATGCAATTATATGTTGTGTAATTAGGGTTCATAATAGTTAGTTTGTTAGACTAATCACTATGGTCTCATGCTTAAGTCTTTGCCAATGAATATAAATCAATCAACCAATAAATCAATCGATGAATCAATTGATAAATCGATTGTCTGACTCAGAACAAGTGTTTTCACTACATAAATCGATTGGGCAATCGATTAGTTTAAAGTTTTTAGTGAAACCTGAGTTCTGGGATAAAACCAATCAATTGGACAATCGATTGGGCAATCAATTGATCAATCGATTTTACAAGTCTCAGAACCAACCATGTATGGAAGCAATCGATTGACAAATCGATTGTGACAAAGTTTTTAAATCAGGAATAAGTTCTGAGATGCAATAAATCGATTGAGACATCGATTGATTTAGATTTCTTAAACTCCAAGTTTGAGGGAATCGATTAGGCAATCGATTGCAATTAATCATTTATCAGAACAAATTTGATTAAATCGATTGGCACATAGATTTTGTCAAAATAGCTGAAGTTCTGTAACAAGCATAATCGATTGACGTTTATGTCTGAGTCATTGTGATCAGCACAATCGATTGATCTAAAAGTCTGAGTCACTGTGATCAGCACAATCGATTGACGAATCGATTGAAGCTAAGGTTTAAGTTACAGAAAGGATTCAGCTCAATGCCAAATCGATTATAACTGTGATTATGAAAGCGGCTGAGCTATCGATTGTATTGATCTCGTTGTTGGAACAAAACATCTATAATCGATTACACAATCGGTTCTGATAAAACCATAGTATCAGTTCTGATTGATGTATTAAAGGAATCGATTGGAAAATCGATTCATGCTTATATGATCAAGATTCAAGAAAAACAAGACGTGCGAAAATCGATTAGGCAATCGATTAAGGGATTATTAAATCGATGGAACAATCGATTATCCTGGTGTTTTTCTGAATATTTATAAGCTGATTCAATCACTTTTGAAAATAACTTTCAGATAACTTTTATAATTCTTTCAGAACTTTTCACAAATTTTGAATACCTTTGAAAAACACTTTGAGAGAAAAGTTTTACAACACACAAAATATCCATTGGCTAAATACAATTTGTGTGAGATACTATAGTGATTGAGTCAAAGTCTTGATATTCTTTAATTCTTTGAAGAAGACAATTTTTCTGTAAATTGAAAGGTTTGAAATCCAGTAAGGAAACTGGTAGTTATCTTTGTTGATGTGATATCATCAAGAAGAGGCTTTAGCTAGATCTTGTGTGAGTTAGGGGATTAACTACAAGGATTAGTTGGTGTAGAAACAAGAGTGAAGTGAGTTAGATAGATAGGCTTCAAGGAAGCTGGACAATCTGTAAAAGGTTCTCAATTCATTCTATTGGAAAAAGGCTGAAATCTTGTTGTATTTTAGGACTGGATGTAGGCTATCAATTGATAGCTGAACCAGGATAAATCGTGGTGCAATTGTTTCTTATCCCTACTCTCTTTGATATTACATAAATGCATATTCTTGAATGTATGAATTAATGATTTTATATCTTGTTTAGATTCTGAATTAAGCATTATTTCTTGTCTCATATATTGATAACATTTGCAAACTGTTTCAATCATTGCTCCTGAATATATTCTGCTGCGGTTCTTTGATAATTTATTTAATAACTCTCATATCTTTAGACTAATAGAGGCCATTATTATTAATAATTAGCATCAAGAGCCTGTTCTTTGTGTAGACTAACTATCATCAAAGATAAAATGTCCTCTGCAGATTTTCTAGGAGAAGGAGCATCATTGACAAGACCTCCAGCATTCAATGGAGCAGCATACATGTACTGGAAGGAGAGGATGCTGATCTTTCTTGGAGCTTGCGGCCTTGACGTTCTTGAAGCTGTTATCGAAGGTCCCTTTGTACCAGCTTTAGCTGGCACAGATGAATCAGCAATTCCCAAACCCAGATCAGACTGGTCTGAGGATGACAAGAAAAATGTTGGATACAATGCTAAGGCTAAAAACATCATAACCTCTGCCTTAAGTGCCGACGAATTCTTTAGGGTGTCAAACTGCAAGACTGCTAAGGAAATGTGGGACACACTTCAGGAAACACATGAAGGTGCTACAGATGTCAAAAGAGCCAGAACAAATACTCTAATGCATGAGTATGAATTGTTCAACATGAAGAAAGATGAGTCAATCAATGACTTGCAGACAAGGTTCACTCATATAATCAACAATCTACATGCTCTAGGAAAAATCGTGGACAATGAGCAACAAATAGGAAAGGTAATGAGATGCTTGACAAGAGAATGGCAACCCAAGATCACTGCCATTGCTGAATCAAAGGACCTTGCACACATGACTATTGCCACTTTATTTGGAAAGCTCAGGAAGCATGAGATGGAACTGCACATATTAGATGAGTCAGAACAGCCTAATAGGAAAAGTAAAGGACTTTAACTGAAGGCTCAAACTCACAAAGTGAAATCTGAACCAGATACTAATGATTCAAAAAGTGAATATGATGAAGAGCCTGAGATAGGTATGTTGGTAAAAAAGTTCAAGAAATTTCTGAAAAGAAAGATGGCAAGTCAAGAAAGCCCTCAAGCTCAAAGACTCATGACAACAAAATTACATGTTTTGAATGTGGAAAGACTGGACACATCAAATCAGAATGCTTCGAACTACAAAACAAAAACAAAACTTCAAAGGCTAAAGGAAATCATCCACCTCCCAAGACCAAAAAAGCTTACATTTCCTGGAACGATAATGATGAAGAGTCATCAGCATCTTCAGAAGATGAAGAAGCCAATCTGTGTCTCATGGCAAATACATAATCATATTCTGACAGTGAGGTAAGCTCTCAATCTAATCCATCTTATAATGAATTACATGATGCATTCAATGAACTTCATGATGAATATGTGAATGTACTCAAACAATTGATTAGTACTAAGAAACTATTAGAAGAAAAATGCATGATGTATGATGAGATTAATTTGAAACATAAGTCTCTTAAAGACATAAATGAAGATTTGAAAAAAGAAGCATGTGCATTGAAATGTGATTTGGATAAGTTTAACAATTGTAGAAATAACTTAGATATGCTTCTTAGAAATCAAAGAAATCTAAATGTTAGATCTGGACTTGGATATAAACAAACTAGGAAGGTTAAAAGGAATCAAAAATTTGTTAGTTCAAATCTAGATTCATCCCCTTGTTGTTGTATGCCATTTTTGTTGTAAAAAAGGTCATAAATTTTTTAATTGTAAACAAAAGAAACTGGCCAACAGAGGATGGAAACAGATTTGGAAAGTTAAGTCACAAGTATTTGAAGCTAATCCTCCAGGACCCAATTTAAATTGGGTACCTAAAACCAAAACTTGAATTATTTTTGCAGATATGCTTGACATCCAGAACTCAATCATGGTACTAGATAGTGGATGTTCCAATCATATGACTGGAGACAACTCAAAGTTCTTGTCTCTGAACTTAAAGATGGTGGATTTGTCAAATATGGTGACAATAACAAAGGGAAGATCCTAGGCATTGGAGATATAGGAAGCAAATCAACTGCTGTTATCAAAGACGTTTATTCGTTGAAGGTTTGAAACACAATTTATTGAGTATTAGTTAGCTGTGTGACAAAGGATTTTCAGGTACACTTTACTTCTCTGTCTTGTACACTTGAGCAGTAGGGAAGTTGAAGGCATGAAATTGGCAGGTAAAAGAGTTAACAACATTTATATGATAGATTTTGATTCCTTACCTGCAAATGATATCTGTTGCTTATTGTCTAATGCTGATGAGAACTGGTTGTGGCATAAGAGAGTGGCTCATATTCATATGGACCACTTGAAAAACTAGTTAGTAAACAGTTAGTACTAGGACTCCAAATAGGAAATTCTCTAAGGATAGACTGTGTGACTCCTATGAGAAGAGTAAACTAGTTAAGTCTTCTTTCCCCCTATAGACTTAGTTCAAACCAATAGGTCTCTACAGTTGGTACATATGGATCTTTTTGGTCCATCTCAGGTTAGAAGTTTTGGAGGGAACTTGTATGGTTATGTGTTGGTATGATGATTACTCTAGGTTCACCTGAACATTTTTCTGACTCACAAGAGTGAGGCATTCTCAGTTTTCAAAAAATTTGCTATTTTAGTTCAAAATGAGAAAAACCAGAAATTATATCCATCAAGAGTGATCATGGTGGGGAATTCCAGAATGATTACTTTAATTCTTACTGTGAACAAAATGGAATTCACCATATATACTCAGCCCTAGAACTCCACAGCAAAATGGAGTAGTAGAGAGAAGAATAGGTCTTTAGAGGAACTAGCTAGGACTATGCTTAAAGACTCAAACCTTCCCTAAATACTTTTGGGCTGATGCTATAAACACTACCACACATGTAGTGAATAGAGTTCTTATTAGGCCCTATACTTAGAAAAACTCCCTATGAGTTATACAAGGGTAGAAAACCAAACATCTCTTACTTTAGGGTATTTGGATGCAGAGTGCTTTGTTTAAACAATGGCAATGAACATCTAGGTAAGTTTGATCCTAAGCAGATGAGGGTATCTTTCTATGTTATTCCCAGTCTAGTAAAGCCTATAGAATCTACAATAAAAGAACCAAAAACTATAGAGGAATCTGTTCATGTAAAATTTGATGAAATGTTACTGAAAACTTGAACAACACTCCTTCTATAGTTGGTAACTCATGGATAATATTGTAGAATCTGAACCAATAGAACCTAGTGAACCTGTACCTCCAACCAACCTTGACTGTGTAGAACCTATTAGGGAGAGTGATTTACCTAAGGAATGGAAGTTTATCAAAAACCATCCCATAGACAACATTATTGGAGAGATTTCAAAAGGAGTTTCCACTAGAAAATCCCTCAGAGAATTCTGTAACTTCACAGCCTTTGGTATCTCAAATAGAACCAAAAACATAAAGGAAGCTCTTATGGATCATGACTGGATAGTTGCCATGCAAGAAGAGCTCAACCAGTTTGAGAGAAACAAAGTGTGGATACTAGTTCCAAAACTAGAAGATAAACATGTCATAAGAACTAGGTGGGTGTTCATAAAACAAAATGGATGAGAATGGTGTTATTACTAGAATAAAGCTACGTTAGTGGGCCAAGGGATACAACCAAGAAGAGGGAATAGACTATGATGAAACCTATGCCCCAGTAGCTAGACTAGAAGCCATTTAGAATCCTGCTTGCTTATGCATGTATAATGGACTTTAAACTTTATCAAATGGATGTTAAAAGTGCCTTTTTAAATGGGGACATCCAGGAGGAAGTTTTTGTGGGTCAAACACCTAGTTTTGAAGATCCTAAGCTTCCAAATCATGTGTTTAAACTGACAAAAGCCCTCTATGGCTTGAAACAAGCTCCAAGAGCTTGGTATGACAAGCTGAGCAATTTCCTTTTACAAGAAAATTTTTCAATGGGAAATGTAGATAAGACACTTTTCATCAAAAGACAAGGAAAAAACATTCTATTGGTCCAAATTTATGTTGATGACATAATCTTTGGATCAACAAACAATACGCTTTGCAAAGATTTTGAAAATACAATGAAAGAAAAAATTTGAAATGTCCATGATGGGAGAATTAAACTTACTTCTTGGGATTTCAAATTAAGCAAGCAAGAATGGCATTTTCCTAAGTCAAACCAAATACTGCAATGATCTTTTAAAGAATTTTGGTTTTGATAAGTTTAAATCCATTGATACACCTATGAGTCAAGCCTGTTACTTAGATAGAGATGAGCAAGGTAAAACTGTAGATGTGACTGTGTTTAGAAGCTTGATAGGATCCTTACTATACCTACAGCTAGTAGACCAGACATCATGTTTAGTGTGTGCATGTGTGCTAGATACCAAGCAATCCAAAGAATCCCACCTTAGTGCAGTCAAAAGGATATTTTAGATATCTTATAAGAACCAAAAATCTAGGTTTGTAGTATCCTAAGGGATCTACTTGCACTCTAGTTGGTTATTCTGATTCTGATTTTGCTGAATGCAAATTGGACAGAAAAGTACATCTGGTACTTGCCAACTATTAGGAAACTCTCTTAGTTTCTTGGCATAGCAAGAAACAAAACAATGTGCACTCTCAAACTGTTGAAGCTAAGTATGTAGCAGCTGGTAGTTGTTTGTTCACAGATTCTTTGGATGCAGCAACACCTCTCAGATTTTGGTGTTGATCTAGGTACAGTGCCCTTTATGTGTGATAATACTATGTGCTATTAATATCACTAAGAACCCTGTCATGCATTTCTAGAACTAAGCACATAGAGATTAGCGCACTTCATTCGAGATCAATATCAAACAGGTAAGATCAAGTTGGAATATGTCAATACAACTGAGCAGTTGGCTACATTTCAGCAAGCCTTGCCCAAAGGACAGTTTCTTCTTTTAAAATGAAACTTGCATTTATTAATCAATAAATCTGATCCAATTGACCAAATCGATTGCACATCGATTTATCCTGGCCAATAGGAAATGCATTACATAATCGATATGTATAATCAATTTAATGATGCATAGTGTTTTAAATTTGTCAAATTGAAACACGATAATCGATGCTTAAAATCGATTTGTTGTTACTTAGTAGTTTAGTTCTTTTTGTCACAAACTCTGGAATCGATTTCATAATCGATTTATCACATCTCAGAAGTCAGATTGTTGAAACTTGGATTACCTCAATCGATTGGGAAATCGATTATATGTTTGGAAAAATGTTTAAAGAATCGATTTGGGAATCGATTGGTTGGTCAAGATATCCAAAAATTTGAGAAGTTCACAAACCTCACACCCGAGCATCGATTGGGAAATCGATTGGATCAATTTTGTTTTGTATCTGCCCGTAGGGAAATCGATTTGGAAATCGATGTTGAGTTTTGAAGTTTTCTGCACTTAAGAGGAAATCGATTTGGACATCGATTTAGTAAAGAAGGATTAATTAAGAAATCGATTGGGAAATCGATTTACAAGATGTTCGTTGAGAAAAATTATAGCCGTTGGGAGTAGGTGTAACGGATACTTTTCAGACAACGGTAACCTAATCGATTGGACAATCGATTTGGTAAACCCATAAGAGAAAAACAATCGATTGGGAAATCGATTCTGCACAGTGCTATAAAAACCCTAAATCGATTTCTCAACCCATTTTTCACCTTCTACTCTCAACTTTCTCACCAATACTCTTTTTCTCTGCATCTAATCCCTCTCAATCAATCTTCTCAATCAATCTTCTATCAACTATCTACAATGGCTCGCATCAAAAAAACTACAAGGCGTCCATCATCATCATCTAAATCAATTTCACTGGATTCTTCCTCTACTTCAAGTGGAA
This sequence comes from Cicer echinospermum, assembly GCA_002896215.2. Taxonomy (NCBI): domain Eukaryota; kingdom Viridiplantae; phylum Streptophyta; class Magnoliopsida; order Fabales; family Fabaceae; genus Cicer; species Cicer echinospermum. The sequence goes on from PGTU02000935.1 coordinate 9,474, forward strand.
GAACACCTTCACCCCCACCTCCTTCACCTCCGGCCAAACGCGTTTCTATTCCTACACACAAGGTTTCAGCCAAGGATAAAGGAAAAGTTGTGGCTACTTCTTAGGAACCAAGCAAAAAGAGGAAAGCTCCTCCTACGGAAAAACTTATGGGTGATGTCATGAAGGAGGCCACCCAAAAGAAGAAGAAGACTTCTACTCCACCAAAGAAGGTTTTGCCTTCTAAAGATAAACAGGTTGAAGACACCTCTTATGCTTCTTCCTATTGAAGGAGAAAAATCCAAGAAGTGCAAGGACCTTGGATTTCACATACTTTGATACAAATGGTTTTACTTTCCAAAACCATTTGAGATTTCATGGACTTGCAGATTTCCTCTGTAATCATTGAAATTTACCCAAAGTTTGATATAGAGCTTTTTACTCCACTTTCATTCTAACCAAACTGGTTTGCTGCTGAAGTTAAGGGTAAAAAGATCTCAATGAATTTTGAAGAGGAACATTTTTCGAAGCTCACTGAGTCTACCATTCTTAGTGGTTAGCGACATTGATGGAGGATCAGAAGTGTGCTTCTGATGAGAAAGGATGGGAAACATCAATAGATAGGCATGCTGCCACACAAGAAATAATATCGATCAAGATTTAAGTTGAGAAGGTCTCCCTTCCAACAGGTCAGAAAGTTCATCATAGGGTGCTTAATGTAATGTTGCTGAACAGCGTGAGTGGTAGTGCTCGGCCAGCCCGGCATCACCGCAAGTTGTACAGCGGTGATAATATTCTCTGCTATGGGGCTGTATCAAAGAGCTCAGATGAGTCTGCTTGGATCGATGCTGCTGAATATGATCGAGTCAGCACAAAGGCAAAGACCTGCTACCTTATCCCCAACTGGTTACAAAAGATTCTGAGGCATTCAAGGTTCTTGGCCAATGAAGAATGCTATAAACCAGCCTTCGAATTTGTGAATCAATAGTGAACCAAATGCAACTGAGATGCAATCAATGGCAGTAATGGACTACAGAGCTCCGTCTACTACGTGATCTACAGTCCAACCAAGTGCGAACCAACTGAAGCTGCTTGAAGCACGCATCTGGGAATTATCTAAGCGTCTTTGGAGTTGTTTAGGCATCCAGGCTGCCCCACGCTGCAAGATGGATGCAGCTCTTGCAAAAGCTATCAAGCAACTTTAGACTGCATAGTTCAAGATGTTGCATGCACAACCGAAGAGCACTTGGGGCTTCAAAATTTTCTTTTGAAGGACATTGTGTCTGTAGATTGGACGCAATCTAACTGAAGATCCAAACCAACTCCACCTAGATAGTTCTGAACTCATCATGGAGAGACACTTGCTTTGAGGTTAATACATCAGTCTCCTCTTCTCTCGGCTGATAATAATGAGGAACAACCCTAAATTTGTTTGTGTTATGGTGTTTAGTTTCTTTGTTGTTATTGTCATGCTCTAGTTACTGCTTTTTGATATAGTTGTCTATTGTAATTCTTTGTGTGTGTAATATATATTTTATGTTCTTTTTGTTTAATCAACTCTCTCTTGTACTTTCTTTTTGCATAATATGACAAAAGGGGGAATTGGTTTAACTGTATGATATTACATGATTTTTGCCTCTGATATAATGCAATGGCTATGATATATGTAATGAAATGCTATGTGATATTACATACATGATTCAAATTGAACTTATATGCTCTGAACTGGACTTATAATTTTCGGTATCAATGAAATGCTCTAATATGCTTTGATATCATATTTGAATTTCAAACTCTGATGTATATTAGATCTGATGTGATAGCCTTGTTTTATACTAAGTTGTGATATCTGATACATTGCATTTGATTACTTATAATGTACCCTGTTGTGCCTCATTTTTTTTAAAATGTATCATACATTCCAAAAACTCAGGGGCAGATTTTAAAACAATCTCAAGGTTAACTGTTTGTTTGTCATTAAATCAAAAGGGGGAGATTGTAAGAAGTGAGCCATCCCTAATCATGTTTTTGATTAATTCCAAACATACAGTACATATGAAATATTGATTTGATTAATGAGTTGAATTGAGAAATTTCAAGCAAACAAGCAGACACCTACACTTGGAACAAAAGCTTGCCAAACTCAAGGAGATTCAACAAGATGGAGGATAGGCTTGAGAAAGATGCAATGTAGTATTGGGTGAGGATTAGGGTCCGATAGTGAGGTAGTGTTGTTAGACTAATCACGTATGGTTCTGTCATGGGGTTAAGTCTGCTTTGCCAATGAATATAAATCAATCAACCAATAAATCAATCGATGAATCAATTGATAAATCGATTGTCTGACTCAGAACAAGTGTTTTCACTACATAAATCGATTGGGCAATCGATTAGTTTAAAGTTTTTAGTGAAACCTGAGTTCTGGGATAAAACCAATCAATTGGACAATCGATTGGGCAATCAATTGATCAATCGATTTTACAAGTCTTAGAACCAACCACGTATGGAAGCAATCGATTGACAAATCGATTGTGACAAAGTTTTTAAATCATGAATAAGTTTTGAGATGCAATATATCGATTGAGACATCGATTGATTTAGATTTCTTAAACTCCAAGTTTGAGGCAATCGATTAGGCAATCGATTGCAATTAATCATTTATCAGAACAACTTTGATTAAATCGATTGGCACTTAGATTTTGTCAAATTAGCTGAAGTTCTGTAACAAGCACAATCGATTGACATTTATGTCTGAGTCATTGTGATCAGCACAATCGATTGGA
>PGTU02000939.1:0-18909 GCA_002896215.2 Cicer echinospermum
ATATGGGGTACTTCAATATTCTCATCACAATTTATAACGTCACTAATCATACATAATCGTAATCATCGTATAAACTCATCACAATTTTATCACATCACTATTATCGATAAAAAAATCAGCATTATCATCCTGCATACATATATCATACCATGCATCCATATATTATTATCACATCACATAAATTCGTCTAATCAAACATATGCATCAAATTCATTTGAAATCAAATATCATAATAATATCAAATACCACACATTTAACGAAATTAAATCAATCAACACCTTATAAATATTTCTATTCCATATTTAAATCTTGCAATTTTCATATTTTCACATTAATCAATTTATCACTCAAAGGGCTACTGTTGTACGTAGCGAGCCCCAGATGAATCGTTGGGAAATACAGTTTTCTTGTTCATCTCACATTATATTATACTCATGAATTCAAACGCTCTCTCACCCCTTACCTTATTTCGACGTTTTCACACACGAATACGATTCCACGAGCAAACAACTCTTGTTCATTGACTATTTGTCCTTCAACTGATCTAACTCTACAGTTTATGGGTAACCGTTAAAAATAAATTATGAGAACATACTCTAAAAACTAAATTCGAAATTCGGTCAAGTAAAATTACCATAAATCAGAAAACCAATAAGTGGATAATATAGCCAATTTTCACACGGTCGTTTTGGCATTAGTTTCACTCAAATCGGGCTTACGGTGAAGGAGAGCGATGCAAAATAACAAATTCTACAAACAGAGAAGTCGGGTATTTTAGAGAGAAATTGGGTTGTTAAAAATCTGAAAAATTATGTTTAATTGACGAGTTAAATGAATGAAATAACATACTCAAATTTGAGCGAAAATGGAGAAAGTTTTCTGGAACAGTTATCGATTACCGGTGTTGTTGTCTTTTCTCTTTGGTTTTACGGCTGCCCTTCCAACTCCCTACTTTTTTTTGTTTGTTTTATTTTATTAACAATTATGGTTCACACATGAATCAAAATCATTGGTCCCTTTATTTATGTTATTTTTTTTACTATTATTATTTTTATTTTGCTAAAACAAAATTAATAATTATTTAATCTCCTTTTTAATATTCTTCCAAACATAGTTTTTCAAACATTACTAATATTTTATAAATTAGAGTAATTAAAATAATCAATATAAAAAAAAAAAATAATATAATAATTGAAACTTCTCACATTTCACATAGTCTCTACAATTAATACTTATTATCAAAATACTACTTATAATATACCATCATCAAGAAAAATAGTCAAAATTATAAAATAAATAAATATAACATCAATACTTTATATTAATTACTAAATCATAATAAATATAAATAAAATTACAATGTCTGTCGCGGCCTAAAATTTCGAGTTTTCATCGAATTCAATGGAGTCGCCACCAAAATTTATTTTAAAATAGGGAAAATATTGGGAAACCCTTAAAACTGTAAAAATGGTCTTTGAAACCAGATTTCGAGCTCGGGAGTCGATTATGCGTAGGGAAGGTATTAGCACCCTACGACATCCGTGAAAATACGGTTACATTTAATTAATTGTGCAAAATTATATCAACTTAAATAAATTTATTTTTCTTTATTATTAAATATGAATATAAATTGTTTTTTATAAATGTGATTTTTTGAGATAAAAGTGTGTTAAAACAAGAGTGGAAAAAAAAGAAAGTTTTTATTAGTGTGCTTGACAAGAGTGTGATCTTGCTCCTACGTATCTCCCGGTGCGACGGAGAAATCAAAGCTACGTAGTTCTTGGTAGAAAATGTGAATGCGTTGATTGTTTTTAAATGAATTGTATTTTGTTATAAAAAAAAAAAGTTAAATTTGACGAACTTAAAAAAGGTTTGCTTGATTTGAATAATTATTTTAAAATGTGAGTTTTAAAACGATCGAGTTGTACAACTCGTGTCTCAAAACTCAAGGAGTAAAAAGATGTCACATCTAATTTAACCCTCTTTAAAACATTTTATTATTCCTTTATAAAATAGAGTTCAAGAAGACCAAGTAGTACGACTTGTGTCTTAACAATTTCAAGATTAAAAAAACACATCTAATTAAATTTTGAAAAAAAGTTGATTTTTAACCTATTCAATTATAAAAATAAATTTTAAAGTTATCAAAATATATAATTTGTATTATGCAACTCAGGGATTAAAATGTCATTTTAAATTAACTTTAATTAATTTTCATGATTTATTTGTTTAGTTTATTTATTTGTGAATATGAGATTTAGAACCATCAAATTGTCACAATTTGTGTTCTAATAACTCAAAAATTAAAAAGATGTCACATCTAGTTAATTTTTAATGAAATGTTTGTTATTATTTTATTTTATTTTAAAAAAAGATATTAAATATTAAACAAGTTTTTTTTTAAATTTCAAAATATAATTAGTAATAAACACGAGAATAGAATAGCAAAAAAGAAAAATATATGGACTTTAACTTAATCTAAAAAAAATTGAAACTAATTACTACTACAAATTATTAAATCCATATCTTGTACAACAGACCATTATACTTTTTTTTTACTATTTAATAAGTGAGTATGAATAAATCATAATCTATCACTTTAATTATCAAATATGCTCTACCATCCCAAAAAAAGAAACAATCTATCTATAATAATATGAATTAAACTGCTAGTTTATGTTATTTAATTCTAACATCATAGTAATTCACTTCAATTATAATCTAGGAATATATTATTGACTTAAATATAAATAGTCATCATAGAAGATTTGTGAAGAAAAAGACGACAGTCTATTTTGATCACACACAGTCTTGTAGATGTCTAATAATTAATAGTCTTATATTAATAGGCTATATTATTATATTTATTCACTTATCTATATTATTATATATTTGTATTATTATTATTATTATTATTAATAACATGAAATACAAAAATAGAATAAAAACATAAAAGGCTCATCATCCAATAGATTATTCGAGCATTAACACCAAATTTATACATGCAAATGTGTTTGTAAGCAAACAATGGCCATCAAGCTGGCTTTATCAAAACTTCTTCATACTATCCAAGATTATTCATAAACAGATAGATCTTTGAATAAGACAACAAAGATTGAGAATAAATAACCCTTTTCGTCTGTCTCGTGTTAGAACTGGCTGAAGCTACGGTAATTGATGGGAAGTTAAATTGACTCGGAGATCTTCCTTTCTTCTTCCTGCAGCGTGTAAGATGGTTACACTACATCTCTTTCTATGCGTATCTTTTTAGACAACCAGAAAGCAAAGAACAGGAAACTGATATCAAGCAAGCAATACTGATCAAATAAGGTAAGGATGTGTTCATCATATTAAATTAAGTGGGATTTTAAACCAGGTTCTGGCAACCAGATCAGCATAAATTACAATTAAGGAAACATGAGGCTGACTTCTTTTGATTCTGAGTATTCAACATGATAGACTTAATACCATATTATCAATTGAAAAAATAATATAAATATTAAAATTAAAATGAACAAATAGATAGAGTACAGAGAAAGATGGAGTGCAGATGAAAGCATTGTGAGGAAGCAGGAAACCATGGTCATCTGCACACGGCACACCTCAACACGCCGCAACAAAGGCATCGAAAGCAGATGGGACCTTTTTTTATCTGGTTTATTTTGATGTATTTTTAATTTTACAATTGTTAATAAATATACTTTTTATTTGAATTGTGGACAAAATGAGGTATTACAATGGTCATAACAAGTATATAAAAATAAGACGAAATCAAACATAATATCAAATTCTTCTCTCAAGATAATTTATTATAAAAAAATAACTAAATAATAAAAATAGTTAGAATAATTGAAATATAATGCTATGCATATTTAACATCAGTCAAACGTACATAAAAAGTATTACATTAATTGGGTACAACGTATATACACCTAAAATTCGCATAAAATCTTTTTCTCTAAAATATATATTACACTAAAACTACTCTTATTTTTTTAAAAAGTATATACAAAATAATAAAATATAATATTTATTATTTTATCGCTCATGTAATCTAGTATTTATAAAATTAGCACATCATAAAAATCACCTATATAACGAAAATTAGTCAGAAAATTTATCATCATATATTCTAAAATAATTTAACATTAAATTAATTATTTAAAATCGTACTTAACTAATAAAATAGTTTATTATTAAATTTAGGGGTTACATTTGAAGGCAAAATAAATTTAAATTTTAAATTTAATTCAAAATAATTAAATATAAAAAAATGACATTAAATGATTGAATGTGGATATTTATATTCGAATTAAAACTATAGGGACTCTATAAAAAGAGTTTTTAGAAAGACTTACACATATTAGAGTATAAATAAGTCTGAAAATATTTATAATATAGTTAAATAGATTTATTTTGAAATAAAAAAAAAGGTCAAATTTCACACATTAAAAGACAATTTATTTTAAGAATATCCACATATAAAATGCACACTTTAAATTCAGTACTCACTTTGTTTAATATATGTAAACAAAACAATATAATATTTATAAAGAAAGGCAAAGTGTTTTTAACTCGAATTATTAATCTCTTATAATATTATTGTTATTTACTATATCTCATCTCTAGTAATTTACTCCACTAACTATTTTAATAAGAGTATTTTATTAAATAAAACTTATTTTATTATTAAAATAAAATAAACAATTCATTATTAAAAAATTATGCAGAAAACACATAAAAAAATAACGGAATAGTAAATAAAATTTTATTATTAAACATTATAAAAACATTCCATCTGCCTTAACTATCATAATTTTATCCAAATAATTGATAATTTTATCCAGAATTGTGAGAATGAGAAGGTGCAGAACTCGAAGTTCCAATACCAATAACTAGAAGGAGAAGGTGCAGAACTCGGAGTTCCAAAATTTAAATTTGCACGAGGTGGAGGTGGTTATAATTGTGTCTTTACTACCTTGTACGATGGCCGGAACAGACCTTTTAGGTAATACTCCAAAATAAAAATTATGGTGAGCAGGTGATAGAGGTCCCTGACGGCGGAAATGCGCACACCTTTTGGCTGAATATTCTTAAAGGGATGATGCCCATAACAAGAGAAAAAAACAAGAAACACAAGTACCAAAAAAATAAGCCATTGAAATATTCATCTCTCCAATTTTGAAATAGGTGTGGTAAATACAAGGTATAAATAAGCTTTATGTTTATCATTAGAAGAAAGATTTTCATGTGTTAATCATTTTTTCTGACTGACTTTTATTGAGATTCTTTAACTGACATTACTTTCTATTAAAGACTTTAGAAGGGCAAAAAATATTAATTGCATATGACACCCCAAATTTATAATAAACTATTTATTAATTTAAATAGGATTTAAATAATTAATTTGGTATTATAAAATTATTTAAAATATATGTTGACTATTTATGATTAATTTCTTTTGAGGTGTTGTTTCATGATCGTATTAATCTGTTATATATTTGAATCAAATATGTTATATCCAATAATAATGTTATATTTATTATTTTATATATATTTTTTAAAAATAATAGTATGTTGTATAAATATTTTGAAGGAACTAGATTTAAGCCATTTTATGTAAATATGTGATGTTGGTAAGAATATGACTTTTATTGTGTGTTTGACTAATATTAAATGTGCACTTAATTATATTTAATTATTTTTAAATATATCTTATTTTAAATATTTTTTTTTATAAATAATTATCTTGAGTTAGTAGTAACATTGTGATTGATTTTCTTTATTTTTATATACTTATTTTGGAATTGTAATTTATATAATATATATATATATATATTATATATATATATATATATATATATATTGATTATGATTTAGTAATTAACATAAAATATTGTTGTTATATTTATTTATTTTATAATTTTGACTATTCTCTAACGATAGTATTATTATAACGTGAGTATTTTGAAAAATAAGTATATTTGATGTAATATAATGTTGAATATGAGAACGTTTGAGTTTTTATAACAATGTATTTTTGTAAAAGGTTTAATCATCTTTAATACTCTAATTTATCATTTATATATCAAATGTTGAGTAATCTTTTTAAAATTAATTGCTATTTTGAAGAGTATTAGAATGAGATTAAGTAACAATAATCTTATTTTAACTAAAATAAAAATAATAATCGTTAAAATATAAAATTTAATAAGATAGGACCATGGAACTACCTCATGTTGTGGTAACCATTAATTATATTAGTAAAATAAAAATATAATAATAGGAAGGACAATCTTCTCAAGCCCGCCAGAAAATAAAAAAAAATAGGAGTTCGTTACACAACCTAATCACTTGACATCATGATTGTTAATTGTACTAGAATTACTTTTCCTTTGTTTCTTTAAATTTTTTTTACGTATGTTTCACTTCATTTAGGTAGATTCAATTTTAACGACATGTTTTTCAAAATTCTGTTGATAACTCCAAATTTCTGCTCTAAAATATGCCACTTCTCTGTAAGTGGAATGCTTTATTATTTTGACCGTTCTTCTTTTATCGTAAGTTTGATTTGAGTAAACCAACGCCAAAACGTCATGTGAAAAGTGGTTATTATTATCCACTGATTGATTTTTGATTAATGGTAAGTATCTAAGTTTTCTTGACCTAATTTCGAAATTAATTTTTAGAGGTAAAACTATTTGGGAAGTACCTATAAATTATCGAGATTAGATCGATTGAATGACAAAAAACTTCAAGGAACAAAAGTTATATGCTCCTTTATCATATTCCGTCGAAATAAGGTAAGAGATGAGAGTTCGTTTGAATTCATGAGGTATAATATATTATGAGATGAACTGGTAAAACTGTATTTTCCACCATTCATTGGGGTTGCTAATACGACAGTAGCCATTTAGGGATAATTAATTAATGTGCAAATATGTGAAATTGTGAGACCTAAAATATGGAATAGAAATATTTATAAGATTGATTGATTTAATTTTTTGTTAAATGTGTGCTATTTGTATTGTTGTGATATTGATTGTCAATGAATTTTATATATATGTTTGATTAGACGGTTTATGTGATGTGATAATAAAATGTGAAATTTATTTTGATAAGTTTATGTGATTATGATGATATATAATTATAAATGAATGATGTTATAAATTGTTGATAAGTCTATGTCGATGATGCATGATGATGATAATGATACTATAAAATTGTGATGGGTTTATATGTGAGAGATATGATTTATGATAGTGATGTTTGTGACATTGTGATTGAAAATATGAAGTATCCCATAGTGGTGAAATAAATTGTGATTCCCAATTTGCGTGTTGAGATGAGTCTTAATGGAGTATCATAGGCCAACGAGGAGATAAAATAAAATTATGAGAATCTTTGAAAGTAGAGATTAATTTTTGTCATACATATAGGTAGAGTCTGACAAGCTAGTGATTCCGGGGAAGTACAATTGAATGAGTCTAATCGTGTCGGATTTCGTTGTTGAGCCTTAAGCAAGATTGTTATGGCTTGAAGTATTCAGTGGGGAATTTCTAGGTGATTGGAGTTAGCACTCCAATATCGAGAGCTACCATGCAACACAGCATTTACCTCGATTGTCGCATATATGTGTCTCGATTTGAGTGAGGTGATTTATGAGGACATGACCAATTTGAATTCTCCGTCCACCGAGATGGTGGCATAGTATCCAGCCTCCTAACCAAGTACTTCAGAGTTAGAATGGTAGCACATTGTGAAGTAGAGTCTAAGCTCATGCATATCACTGCACTTTTCTTGTGATTGTTTTGTTGTTATTGATGTATTTCAAAAGTAATAATAGTTTCTCTTAGATGATTTGATGCATGTTAGAATGAGATAATTATTTCGAAACTCACCTCCTTCGTTGTTTGTGGTTTTGACTGGCTTGGTCATGCATTTGCAAAATCGTAGTTAGTTGTTACAGGTTAATGAGCATTGAACTTCAAATTTGAGAGGAACACCGCTCTAATATGTGATACAGGGAATAAATGTTGTAATTTGTTACTTTCACTTATTTAATTTGAAACGACATTTTGTAAGAAAACCTCATAAGTACTAGTAAGTTTTTAGAATTAAATCAAATAATTAACTTAAATCAAGCTTATTGAGATTGCACTATTTTATAGGAGTGAAAATTTGTAAAGTGTTCTTCTTTTTATTTTTGAGAAACGTGATATCTTAAATTAAAAATAAAAAATTTGGCTTAATTGCAGTTTGGTCCCCCTATTTTAGCTGAATCACGAAAATAGTCCCCTCATTTTATTTCTCTTCATTTTTTGGTCCCCAAATCAAATTTTGGTACAAATTTGATGAAATGTTAGTTTTTTGCACTTATTTAAGCCACAACATGCCTCAAGATCTCGTGGTGTAACAATTGTATCTGAAATCTATGATCATAAATAGTGTGGTGTGGCTTAGAATAATGACACTTCATAAATTTTTGGACTAAAATTTTGTTTGTAGGACCAAACTGGCGAGAAATAACATGGAAGGTTATTATCGTATTCAACTAAATAGGGGGACCAAAACCGGAATTGAGCCTAAGTTTTTCATTTCCTTAAAAACAAATTTTTATTTATGCCTCCTGTAAATTTATAGAATATGATATAAATTATTATAATATATTATTTGGAATTAAGAGTTTACAAGTTGATTTTGATTAAAATATATATATATATAATATATATATATATATAATATATATAGATACTATTTGACATAAAATAAAAATTATTTTCCTAATTAGTAATATATAATCATGTCTATATAAATTTAAATACAAATCCATTATAATATCCAATCTCTATCAATTTATTTACTTTTGGATTATTTATCTTTTATCAAATATTTATTTTGGCTTTTATATTTTTACATTATTTTTAGTCTTTTATCCTTTATAGATAATGAATGATAGTCGTTTTCATTATAACCTTTTTAAAGTTGTAATAATTACTGGTATGAACTATTGAGATTTAATCTTGGATTAACTATTTAATAAGAATATGATGAAAAATACAAATAAATTGACAAATGTCTTTCATTTCGTAGAGTTTATATCAATTTTAAAATATGCAAAAAAGTATTTTTAAATTCAAGCGTATTATTAAGTTAAATAGATGTTTGTTTTGAAAGGAACATTATTATAAACGACTAAAGAGATTCTAATGACCCGATGTTGCTATAATTTTTGTTGTGATTGTTAAGAAGACTAAAATAGATCAATTATAAAAAATTAATGATGAAAGTTAATCCAAAAAAAGATTAAAAAATAAACATAAATATTGGTTAAAATATAAAAGACTAAAATTATATATAAGTCTTAATTATTTTTAGCATACACATGTCAAAGCTAATTTATTCTTAAAAAATATATTTTTTACAAAAAAATATTCTTTTATTTATCGATAACAATGAATGTATTTTATATATGTACACTGCAAATATCTTATTAATTATATTTTAGTGATATAGTGATAGATTATATTATATGTGTTTGATGTGGTGCGATAATTTACTACATGGTTGCCTTTGTGTACTAAGTAAATTATCTAAATGGTTAATTTAGGTATTTTTATTTTATTTTCTTTTATAAACAAAAATAAAAATAAAACCAATATGCGCTAGTTGTCTTCAATGGTATCATATATAGGTATTATTAGGCAAGTGTGTACTGGTGCATACTATTTGCCTCTAATGTCAAAGCCTTGTCTGATAGCCACCGCTCAAACATTCAACCTCAAAAAGACAATAAGAAGCGACGCACGTAGAAAAACAAAATATTCCCATTCTGATAGTATTGGAGGTGGTTTAGGATAAATCGATTGGCACCGTTTATTTATTCTATAAGGTGAGTATATTTTGGTATCTATACAAATTTTCTATCGTATTATTTTTATATTAAATCTTCATTTTTATGAAATTGACATAAACTCTAAAGATTATGGTAGGATTATCGTCTCTCATATTAGTTTTCATCATATACCTTTAATTCCCTGTTTTCTTTTATTCTTTCCCTGTTAACCAACATTTTCTTTTCTTTGGTATAAAACACTTGCTTATTTAAATTATTATTCTACTATATTTTAGCAATATTCAAAATCGAGAGGCCTTGAATCTAAATGAATACTAATTGCATACCGTTTCTTTTGACCAGGGGCAGTATATGTGTCACCATAAGCTACTTGTTAAATTATATCAGTACAGGGCATATGATCAGATTATAGTAATATTGGACATGTGTTCTTTTCATATTAATATTGGCAGATATTCTAAAATCATTTTGCATCTAAATTACTTCATTTTATTTTAGTTATATTTAAAAGTTTTTTTTACAAGTATTCATCAATTTAAATAAATACTATTAGTTTGATTACATATGACCTATTTGTTTAACCGATTTTAAACACCTATACTATAGATATACGCTATATTTATTTAACAATATGTGAGCTATTTTATTATAATTAAAATCAGATATTTAGTTTATGTTAATATATTTATAAGTATATTCAGTATTAATATATTTTTGGTTGTTGGTGTTGCTTTGTTCCTTCGCAGACTATTAGAGACAACGTTTGACGAAGACACAATATATTAAATAAGAGATTTTTTTCATTGGGCGAAATCTTCAACTAAGGTAAAGGGGTGACAAAAAGTTTGATTTTATGAGTATAAATATAACGTGGGATGAATAAAAATATCATAATTCTCATACATTCATCTAGGACTTATACGTATGGTCGAGCCCTATTGAGTAAGAATAATTAATTAATAATATATAAATGTTAACAGTGAGAACTAAAATATAATTTAAAAATGTATAGAATTGTTGTGAATTAATTTATATCAAGATTGCATGATATTTGATTTTATGGAATCTTTTACTAATTGTTATTGTATGAACGATATGTATTTGAATGCTCTTATTTTATGATTTTACTTGACTGCACCACTTATTTGATTTCCTATTATGTGATTGATATGACTAGATTGTGCATTGTGAGTGGTGTAGACCAAATATTGAGATTGACTGATATACATATATAATGATGTAAATTCAGATGATTATTGTGGAATGACTGATATTTACGTAGACGTAAATTTTGATGAATATTATGAATTCAAAGTGAGAATTGTTGAGTTGTGATAATCCAATAAGTATGAGCTAGACGTTGGAAGTTTTTGGAGTGACGATTATTTTGTCATCATATAGGAAGGGTTTGACAAGTCTAATGATTCGGGGAAGTACAATTGATGAGATGAGTCTGATTGTGGAGGGCTACGATCGAACCGTAAGGTAAGAATGATAGACTTAAGGGGTATCTCTGGTAAGGAATTCCTAAGTGAATTAGTGAGTTTATTCCCTAAGGTCGAGAGCTACTGTGCAACACATGAGTACCTCGACCATCGCGATATGTGTCTCGGGTTAACTTGAAGTGATCTATGAGGACTTGTTCATTCATGAGTTTTCCGTCCACACTTGTACTGGCATAATATCAGGCCTCCTAACCAAGTACTTCAGAGTAGAATGATACCAAATGATGAAGTATAGAATATAGGACATGCATAAGATTTCATCTTTGCGACTGTTTTATTGTGATTGATTTGGATTAACCTTTGATATTATATGTTCTTAAATATGTCTCATGCTTGTGCTAATTTGACTACTTGCACATTCTTCTCTCTTATCTTATACTGTTATATATTTTTGAAACTCATTGTACGTTGTTTGTGTTAAGCGGTTGCGATTGACGCATACGAGCCGCAAAGTGATGACTAGTACCCTCAGAGTGTCGGAGGCCGTCTCATCTGAAGACTTTTATTATATATCTTTAGTTAAATTCACTTTTGAACGTCCTTTTATGTTGGAATTTCTCGCTCTGATAGTGACATCTAATTAGGATTATATTTACAATTATCACTAAACTTGACTACGTCTATTTCAAAAGAATTTTGTTGTCTAATATTATGACTTCGAGTTGTTAAATTTGATTGATATTTTTGGATTAAAAGTTTTTTTTCTTGAAGAATTTCACTACTCAATATTAAAAATATTAATTTGAGGTTTAGGGTGTCACATATTCTGTAAGATATATTTTTGTACTTTTTATAAACTAATTATCCATCAATAATTAATAATAAATATCAATAATCTATTATTATTATTATTATTATTATTATTATTATTAATTAAAAAGATTTTATTGCGATTCTATAAGTGTTAATTATTCTACATAATTGTATCATATATCACAGTATTTAAAATATATTACTTCACCACTGTTTAATTCAAAAATCAAAATGAGAGATCAAAACTGTCAAATTTTTAAAATAAAAAAAACTAATTTCATAAATAAAATAAAATTAGAAAGGTTAAAACTACAATTAATTTTATTTATTTAGTCTTTTATAATGTAAACCTTCATATTAATGATTTAGTTGCACAATCACCTTCAATAATGAGCTGGCAAGTCTAAATCAACGAATTATTATCATTTTAATTAAAAAAAAATTTGTATAAAAAAAAAGGTTCTTTAATCGTCATCATCTTTTTCTTCTTTCTCGTAAAAACTATAAAAAGCAGCAAATTTTATTTTAAAATTTAAGGAAGATATAGGTCAGACTATTGTTGAGATTAAGAATTAGTCAAATAATTGGCGAACAAATTTAATCTATAATTTTATTTTCTTCAAACTATAATGATTTTGAGAAGTACAACTGAATGATTTTGATCGTGACAGTCTATTGTTGAGCCTTAAGGCAAGATTGTTCGACCTTGGAGGTATTCAGGTGGAGAATTTATAGGCGACTTGGTGGTAGCCCTCCAAATGTTGGGAGCTATCATGCAACAAACGTTTACCTCGATTGTCGTGTATATGTGTCTTGGGTTGGGTTGAGGGTTCTATGAGGACATGACCAATTTGAATTGTTCGTCCAATCGCATGGTGACATAATATCAAGCCTCCTAATCAAATACCTCAGAGTTAGAATCATACCAAATTGTAAAGAAGTAGAGTATAAACACATGAATAACATCTCTTTTCTTGTGATTAATGTGTTTCAAAAGTGATAATAATTTCTCTAAGAGGATCGATGCATATTTTAATGAGATAATGATGTTATTTGAGTGACTTTGATGCTATAATATGATATCATTTTCTTGAATATTTTTGATATATCATGATGTGTTATGATACGGTCTATTAAGATTATTTGTGTATTCTTGAATATTTTGATATATCATGATGTCGATATTATTACTATCAAATACCACACATTTAACGAAATTAAATCAATCAACACCTTATAAATATTTCTCATTCCATATTTTAATCTTGCAATTTTCATATTTTCACATTAATCAATTTAGCACTCAAAGGGCTACTGTTGTACGTAGCGAGCCCCAGATGAATCGTTGGGAAATACAGTTTTCTTGTTCATCTCACATTATATTATACTCATGAATTCAAACGCTCTCTCACCCCTTACCTTATTTCGACGTTTTCACACACGAATACGATTCTACGAGCAAACAACTCTTGTTCATTGACTAATTTGTCCTTCAACTGATCTAACTCTACAGTTTATGGGTAACCGTTAAAAATAAATTATGAGAACATACTCTAAAAACTAAATTCGAAATTCGGTCAAGTAAAATTACCATAAATCAGAAAAACAAATAAGTGGATAATATAGCCAATTTTCACACGGTCGTTTTGGCGTTAGTTTCACTCAAATCGGGCTTACGGTGAAGGAGAACGATGCAAAATAACAAATTCTACAAACAGAGAAGTCAGGTATTTTAGAGAGAAATTGGGTTGTTAAAAAATCTGGAAAATTATGTTTAATTGACGAGTTAAATGAATGAAATAACATACTCAAATTTGAGCGAAAATGAGAAAGTTTTTCTGGAACAGTTATCGATTACCGGTGTTGTTGTCTTTTCTCTATGGTTTTACGGCTGCCCTTCCAACTCCCTACTCTTTTTTGTTTGTTTTATTTTATTAACAATTATGGTTCACACATGAATCAAAATCATTGGTCCCTTTATTTATGTTATTTTTTTTACTATTATTATTTTTATTTTGCTAAAACAAAATTAATAATTATTTAATCTCCTTTTTAATATTGTTCCAAACATAGTTTTTCAAACATTACTAATATTTTATAAATTAGAGTAATTAAAATAATCAATATAAAAAAAAAAACATAATACTAATAATTGAAACTCTCACATTCAAAATAGTCTCTACAATTATACTTATTTATCAAAATACTCACATTATAATAATACCATCATATTAGAAAATAGTCAAAATTATAAAATAAATAAATATAACATCAATACTTTATATTAATTACTAAATCATAATAAATATAAATAAAATTACAATGTCTGTCGCGGCCTAAAATTTCGAGTTTTCATCGAATTCAATGGAGTCGCCACCAAAATTTATTTTAAAATAGGGAAAATATTGGGAAACCCTTAAAAATGTAAAAATGGTCTTTGAAACCAGATTTCGAGCTCGGGAGTCGATTATGCGTAGGGAAGGTATTAGCACCCTACGACATCCGTGAAAATACGGTTACATTTAATTAATTGTGCAAAATTATATCAACTTAAATAAAATTTATTTTTCTTTATTATTAAATATGAATATAAATGTGTTTTTATAAATGTGATTTTTTGAGATAAAAGTGTGTTAAAACAAGAGTGGAAAAAAAAGAAAGTTTTTATTAGTGTGCTTGACAAGAGTGTGATCTTGCTCCTACGTATCTCCCGGTGCGACGGAGAAATCAAAGCTACGTAGTTCTTGGTAGAAAATGTGAATGCGTTGATTGTTTTTAAATGAATTGTATTTTGTTATAAAAAAAAAAAGTTAAATTTGACGAACTTAAAAAGGTTTGCTTGATTTGAATAATTATTTTAAAATGTGAGTTTTAAAACGATCGAGTTGTACAACTCGTGTCTCAAAACTCAAGGAGTAAAAAGATGTCACATCTAATTTTAACCCTCTTTTAAAACATTTTATTATTCTTTATAAAATAGAGTTCAAGAAGACCAAGTAGTACGACTTGTGTCTTAACAATTTCAAGATAAAAAAACACATCTAATTAAATTTTGAAAAAAAGTTGATTTTTAACCTATTCAATTATAAAAATAAATTTTAAAGTTATCAAAATATATAATTTGTATTATGCAACTCAGGGATTAAAATGTCATTTTTAATTAACTTTAATTAATTTTCATGATTTATTTGTTTAGTTTATTTATTTGTGAATATGAGATTTAGAACCATCAAATTGTCACAATTTGTGTTCTAATAACTCAAAAATTAAAAAGATGTCACATCTAGTTAATTTTTTAATGAAATGTTTGTTATTATTTTATTTTATTTTAAAAAAAGATATTAAATATTAAACAAGTTTTTTTTTAAATTTCAAAATATAATTAGTAATAAACACGAGAATTAAAATAGCCAAAAAAGAAAAATATATGGACTTTAACTTAATCTAAAAAAAATTGAAACTAATTACAAATATAATCCTCTTTTAAACTATTTTTTTTAATTTAATAAGTGAAGAAATAAAAATTATCTTAATATTAAATAGCACCATCCAAAAAAGAAAAATCTATTATAATATGAAATAAATTATATTTATTGTTATTTAATTATATCTATAATTACTCATATTAATTAGAATTATTATGATTAAATGAAATAATTATCATGAAGATTTTGAAGAAAAAGAGAAAAGTCTATTGATCACACACATCTATTACTAAATAAATCTATATTTAATAGGACTATTATTATTATTATTATTATTATTATTATTATTATTATTATTATTATTATTATTATTATTATTAAATGTAATACAAAGAAATATAAATAAGGCATACATCAAAGATTATTACGATGCATCACACAATAACATGCAAATGTGTTTAGCAAAACAAGCATCAGCTTATCAAACTTTCATACATCAAAGATTATTCATAAACAGATCAGATCTTTGAATAAACAACAACAAAGAATGAGAAAAATACCCTTTTCGTCTGTTGTTGTTAGAACTGGCTTGAAGGCTAGGGTTGATGGGAAGTAAATTGACGGTAGATCTTCCTTTCTTCTTTGCGGTAACACTCTCTCTTTCTATTGTTTTTTAGAAACCGAAAGCAAAGAAATGAAACTATATCAAGCAAGCAAACTGATACAAATAAGGGGAAGGATTGTGTTCATCATATAAATTAAGTTGTGGATTTTACCCGGTTGGCAACCAGATCAAGCAAATACAATTAAGGAAACTAGGGGCTAGTCTTTTTTGATTGAGTATTCAACATGATAAAATTAATACCATTATTAGATTGAAAAAATAATAAAATTAAAAAATAAAATGAACAAATAGATAGAGTACAGAGAAAGATGGAGTGCAGTGAAAGCATGTGAGGAAGCAGGAAAACATGGTTCTGCACACGGCACACCTCAACACGCGCAACAAAGCATCGAAAGGCAGATGGGACCTTTTTATTTGTTTTATTTTGATGTATTTTTAATTTTTACAATTGTTAGATAAATATACTTTTTATTTGAATTGTGGACAAAAATTGAGGTATTACAATGTCATAACAAGTATATAAAAATAAACGAAATCAAACATACTATCAATTCTATCTCAAGATAATTATTTATAAAAAAAAATAACTAAAAATAAAAAATAGTTATAAATAATTGAAATATAAATGCATATTTAACATCAGTCAAACGTACATAAAAGTATTACATTAATTGGTACACGTATATACACCTAAAATCGCATAAAATCTTTTTCTCTAAAATATATATTACACTTAAAATACTATTATTTTTTAAAAAAGTATATCAAATAATAAAAATATAATTTATTATTTTTATCGCTCATGTAATCTAGTATTTATAAAATTAGCACATCATAAAAATCACCTATATAACGAAAAATTAGTCAGAAAATTTATCATCATATATCTAAAATAATTTTAACATTAAATTAATTATTTAAAATCGTACTTAACTAATAAAATAGTTTATTATTAAATTTAGGGGTTACATTTGAAGGCAAATAAATTTAAATTTTAAATTTAATTCAAAATAATTAAATATAAAAAATGACATTAAATGATTGAATGTGGGATATTATATTCGATAAAACTCTAGGGACTCTATAAAAGAGTTTTTTAGAAAAGACTTACACATATTAGAGTATGAAATAAGTCTGAAATAATTTATAATATAGTTAAATAGATTTATT
Organism: Cicer echinospermum; assembly: GCA_002896215.2. Lineage (NCBI taxonomy): Eukaryota > Viridiplantae > Streptophyta > Magnoliopsida > Fabales > Fabaceae > Cicer > Cicer echinospermum. The sequence continues at coordinate 17,335 of PGTU02000939.1, forward strand.
TTGAAATAAAAAAAAAGTCAAATTTCACACATTAAAGACAATTTATTTTAAGAATACCACATATAAAATGCACACTTTAAATTCAGTACTACTTTGTTTAATATATGTAAACAAAACAAATAATATTATATAAAGAAAGGCAAAGTGTTTTAACTCGAATTATTAATCTCTTTATAATATTATTGTTATTTACTATATCTCATCTCTAGTAATTACTCCACTAACTATTTTTAATAAGAGTATTTTATTAAAATAAAACTTATTTTATTATTAAAATAAAATAAACAATTCATTTATTAAAAATTATGCAGAAACACATAAAAAAATAGACGGAATAAGTAAATAAAATTTTATTATTAAACATTATAAAAACATTCCACTGCCTTAACTATCATAATTTTTATCCAGAATTGATAATTTTATCCAGAATTGTGAGAATGAGAAGGTGCAGAACTCGAAGTTCCAATACCATAACTAGAAGGAGAAGGTGCAGAACTCGGAGTTCCAAAATTTAAATTTGCACGAGGTGGAGGTGGTTTATAATTGTGTCTTTTTACTACCTTGTGATGGCGGAACAGGACCTTTTGGTAATACTCCAAAATAAAAATTATGGTGAGCAGTGATAGAGGTCCTGACGGCGGAATGCGCACACCTTTTGGCAATATTTTAAAGGGATGATCGCCATAACAAGAGAAAAAAACAAGAAAACACAAAGTACCAAAAAAATAAGCATTGAAATATTCATCTCTCCAATTTGAAATTAGGTGTGTGAAACAAGGTAATAAAATAAAGCTTTATGTTTATCATATAGAGAAAGATTTTCATGTGTTTATATTTTTTTGACTGACTTTTATTGAGTATTTCTTAACTGACATGACTTTTCTATAAAGATTAAAGGGAAAAAATATTAATGTATGACACCCCAAATTATATAAACTATTTTATTAATTAAATAGGATTTTTAAATAATTAATTTGGGTATTAAAAATTATTTTAAAATATATGTTGACTAGTTTTATGATTAATTTTCTTTAGAGGTGTGTTTCTATGATGTATAATCTTTTGTATATATTTGATCACAATTGTTATATGGAATATATGTTATATTTTATTATTTATATATTATTTTTTTAAATTAATAGTCATGTTAGTATAAATATTTTGAAGAATACGATTTAAGCCATTTTATGTAAATATGTGAGTTGGTAATTAATATGAATTTTATTGTGTGTTTGACTAATATTAAATGTGCACTTAATTAATATTTAATTATTTAAATATATCTTATTTAAAATATTTTTTTTATAATAATTATCTTGAGTTAGTAGTAACATTGTGATTGATTTTCTTTATTTTTATATACTTATTTGGAAATTGTAATTTTATATATATATATATATATATATATTATATATATATAATATATAATATTGATTATGATTTAGTAATTAACATAAATATTGTTGGTTATATTTATTTATTTATATTTTGACTATTCTCTAACGATAGTATTAATTATAACGTGAGTATTTTGAAAAAAAAAAGTATAATTATAGTAATTAATTAGAATATGAG
>PGTU02000941.1:0-15798 GCA_002896215.2 Cicer echinospermum
CACATAACATTTATCATTCAATTATCAAATAAAATGTCTATCACATTTATCATTCAATTATGAAATAAAATACCATAGTATTACTCACTGTAATTTACATATAAAACATAATATATAGATTTTGTCAATAATAATGTAGTTCATTTAGTTTGGTTAAATGAAACTCATTCCAAGTATGTTGTCAATTTCAACTAGTTCTTTCAAACCAAATATTACTAGTTTTACTCTTTAAAATAAAATCTAAATCCTATCACCAAACATTCAACAAATGTAATTTAGGTCCGACAAAGAGAGCAATTTTTAAAATATTAAACACATCTAACAACTTAATAATATTATAATAATTTATAATCAGTTACTCTATAAAAACATACTCTTTATATAATCAAGGAGAAAAAAAAAACTAATGATAGAGATACTATTTCCTAATAACATATATTTAATAATTAAATTCATTCAATTGATATAAGCAATGGACATGTTTTTTAACTATTTAAAAATAAAATTAAAAGGCACTTCTAACAAAATAATGAGTTATCGTTGTCTCTTTTATTGACGATGAGTCATCGGGTAGCTAGTCCCTTCTACTCATGTAGTCAACTATTAAGGAACTATAACTGGCAATCATTCAAATTTCAATGGATAATAAAAGTATCTTTAACGTGGTTTCAGGAGTGCTGGAGGCCGGCACCACAACTCCTACTCCTTACTTTCAAGAATAAAAAATTCAATAATACACCTTCATAATAATTTATTGTAATTTACTTACTAGTTACACCAACAAAAGAAAATGTCCTAACATCATATATAACCCAATAACTCGGTTTGAAGAATATAAAACTATTTCACATTTAGATGTCCGACTACTCTTAATTATATACACCGATTCCAACAATTAGAACCACTTGACAACACAAACAATTTAATATTTTACTAATCATTATACACATTCAATAATTAATCCCAAAATTAGAACCAAGATTTTACGTTACATCTCATAACTCAAACAGATGATTTCTAAAAATGAAACATATTCTCATAGGGTCTAACTGGCTTCAAATTGATCACGATTAAATTTTCTTTTGAATTAAAAACCATCACTTAAAAGTTACAAAACAAATGGAAGCATATATAGATTTCCGAAGTAGAAGATAAGATAAATATATAATTACTAGGAAATACAACAAATTACCAAACCAAATGAATAAATAGTGCAAAAAACCACTTTCAAGTACACATTCATTCTAAAAAATTATATTTCTTGACTTAATATTATTATTTAAAAAAAATCCACTAACCATTTAGCACCCAAAAAAAAAATATGCATTGAGAATTCCAAATTTTCCTTTAAATTATTTTTCAATAAATTAAAGTCTAATAACAACGAAGATAAAAATCACGTTTTTAAATACAATACAAATAGAATAAAATCACAATATATTTTTAAAACTAATAAAATTTCTACAAAATTCATTCCTAACTTGTTATCATCAAAAAACACATTCTAAATAGTTAATCACCGTAAAACTTATTATTTTCAACTTATATTTTGAAATAAAATTTAAACTATATAGATGGATAGATAGGAAATTTACAATTAATTAACACTTCTAAAAATAGGTTCAATTTATTTCTTATTTTATCAAACTAAAAAAATTGTTATTTATATACATTAAATTAGTCCACATGATACAAAATGATTATGAATTACACTAATTAAAATCTACAAAATAGTAGCCTCCTCTCACACTAACTACTCAACATACTTATAGATACATCCATTAGTTTCTATCAGCCACAAAATTGGTCTAAAACATAACACATCATCAATTTTAAATATTTTGGAGTTTTGTTCTAATCTTAAAAATTGAGTTTCAAATAAAAATTGCAATTTTATGATTAATAAAAGAAAATTGATAGAATAAATTTTAGTTTCTATACGCATACCAATTTTACATGATGCACTCTACATATATCAATCTACATGGTGCACTCTACACATACCAATCTAATGCGTACATTTTGTTATGTTAATTCATATAACAAAAAAAAAAAATCTACTTGTACAATACATCAATTATAGAATCCAAAATTTAGATAATTTTTCTAAAAGAATTTCACTATTGAGAAGATTTTTAAAATCTTTGCTTTTTTTTTTCTCCTTCTTTTCTCTTCTCTTTCTCAATTAGTAGACATTTTATCATAGTACTATTGTAAATCACTGAAGAGTTCTTAAACTCTAAAAACTCTATCATCCAGTCAAACTCTAATGGGTTCATAATATCATAATCAGAAAATCAATCATTTCAAATAAATATCCCGACAACCTCATGATTCAATATTCATAGTAGCCCCCATAACAACAACTCTTTTCAATTTTCTTAAAAACAAGAACAAAGTAAAACATAATGTAAATTTTAAGGTGTTTTAAACATTAAATAAAATTCAGTAGCATAAGAATTATTGTTATTTATAAATAAACAAAAAACTCAACTCAATTTAATTTCTTTTTCTTAAAATAATCAAGAGTAATTCAAACAAAAGTTAGTTTCATTATACAAAATAAATAAACTTTAACTCCTTCAAAATGTCATTTTTTCTTTTAAATTATAAGTTCTACAAACCTCTAATATTCAAGAATTAATATTGCTAATAATATGAATTTCATACTATTAAATCATGACGAACATTCTAAATTGTTTTCAAAACCAATATAAAAACTCTACTCATTTAGATACAACCATCAACACTTCAAGTGATTTAAAGTTACATTCATTATTTAAAATAGATTTTTTCTTAACACAAGACAACATAAAATAAAAATAAGAATATTTTTTTTTTGTCAAAATTAAAACTTTAAACATAAGAGACATATTTCCTATCTAACTCAAAGTTTAGAACGAAACATCTTTTTCTTTCTAAATTGACTTTCATCTAAATAATAATAATTGTACCTAGTAAAATTCAATACTTAAATTTTTAAATATATAATTCATACGGAAATTAATGTTTAATCAATTAGTTATTAGATCAAACACTTTAAACAAATACATATCAAAACTAAATATTTTAAATTGGTTAAGGGTGAAAGTCGAACTTTAAAACAACTAAATAGTGAGGTATGACATTTGATAACTAAGATTACGTGAATGAAATTAAAACTTAACATACAGCTGGTCAATCAAAATTATTACTTTCAACTAGTCATATAAACAAGAGTGCAAAAATCATAGTTCGGTAGACAAGAAATAAGCAACAAGTAACTAACACAATCTTGTCAACAATTAAAATTAACTCAAATCTTAACAAGTAATTTCGCGGTGTATTTACTCACTTAGGTAGGAATTTATGATCCATAACACAATCAGAGTAAGCAAATAATGAACAGTTAATTAGTAATCTCGAAAAATATGTAATAATAATACAAAAAGCATATAACACTTAAACACAATAATATAATGGGAAAACAATCATAGTGAAAATAATTACTACACAAGAAAACACAATTGACACGACTGACATTCGACTAACACTGAATCGACATTCGACCCACTCGGCCTGATTGGACAGACTTTGCTCTGATACCACTAATGTGACACCATAAACCCCAAAATAATATATATAATAATTTATATCATATTTCTCTAAAATTTGAAGCGGATAAATAATAATATGTTTCCAAGAAAATAAAAACTTTAATCTTTAATTTATGATATCACGTTTCTCAAAAATCAAAAGGAACACTTTAACTTCTTTACTACATAGTGCAATCTCAATAAGCTTGAATTAAGTATAATTACTTGATTTAATTCTAAAAACCTACTAGTACTTATATGGTTTTCATACAAAAGTCGTTTCAAATAAATAAGTAAAATACAATTACAACCCTTATTCCCGGTATCACCTATCAGAGCGGGGTTCCTCCCAAACTTGAACTTCAAGACTTATTAACCTGTAACAACTGCGATTTCGCAAACGCAGGGCCCAAGCCAGTCAAACACAAACAACGAAGGAGGTGAGTTTTCAAATCATGTTAATAGTATAATATAAGTAAGAAGAACACGCAACAATCATAATAGACCGTATCATAATCACATTACGATATATCAAAATATTTAAGTAAATAGTATCATATTATAACATCAAATTCACTCAAGATAATCATCACATTATAATATGCATCAAATCATCTAAGAGTAATTATTATTACTTTTGAAACACATCAATCACCACAAACAATCACAAGTAAATGCAATGCTATGCATGAGCTTAGACTCTACTTCACAATGTGGTACCATTCTAACTCTGAAGTACTTGGTTAGGAGGCTTGAATACTATGCCACCATCCCCGGTGGACGGACAATTCAAATTGGCCATGTCCTCATAGATCCCCTCAACTCAACCCGAGATACATATACGTGACAGTCGAGGTAAACGTGTGTTGCGTGGTAGCTCCCGACATTTGGAGTGCTACCTCAAAGTCATCTAGGAATTCCCCACCGGAATACCTCCAAGGTCTAACAATCTTGCCTTAAGGCTCGACAGCAGACCGCCACGATCAGGCTCATTCAGTTGTACTTCCCCAGAATCACTAGGCTTGTCAGGCCCTACCTATATGATGACAAAATAATCTCCACTTCACAAATTCACAATATTAATTTTCTCCCCTCGTTGGTATATGATACACCATTAAAATTGTCATCTCAAACACAATTTGAAATCACCATTATTTCATCAACTATGAGTTTAATTCAATATTCTCAGCACAATATCACTATCATTAATCATATCTCATCACATAAACTCATCACAATTTTATAGAATCAATATCATCAATCAAATATCATCATTATCATCACATAACTTATCACATATTTATATTATAAATCACACATCATCATCAAATAAAACTTACATTATACACTGCATTCACATAACTCATTTAATCAAACATATGCACTAAATTCATTTGAAATCAAATATCACAATGATATCAAATATCACAATAACATCAAATATCACAATAATTTTAAATATCACAATAATATCAATATCACAATAATGTTAAATATCACAATAATATAAAATATCACACATTTAACGAAATTTTCCCGTTCATCTCTAAATATATTATACTCATGAATTCAAACGCTCTCTCACCCCTTACCTTATTTCGACGCTTTCACCTATGAATATGATTCGACCCCGAAACAGTCTTTTTCAATTTGACTCTTTGTCCTTCAATCGATCTAACTCGACAATTTTATGGGTTAACGTTAAAATAAATTATGAGGAGATATTCTAAAAAACTAATTGGAATATCGGCCAAATAAAAATTACCAATAAATCAGAAAACCAAATCACTGGCTAATATAGTCACTTTTCACACGTCGTTTTGGTGTTGGTTTTACTCAAATCGGACTTACGGGTGAAGTTGAACGATGCAAAATAACGAATTCTACAAACGGAGAAGTCGAGTTGTTTATGTTTAATTGATGAGTTAAAATGAATGAAAATAACATACAAAAATTTGGGCGAAAATGGAGAAAGTTTTCTGGAACATCAGCGGTGTCAAACGATAGGGTTATCGTTGTATTTTCCTCTTTGGCTTTACGGCTGCCCTTCCAACTCCGTTCCCTTCTTTTGTTTGTTTTATTTTATTAACAATTAGGGTTCATAGAGCGAAACCCATTGGTCTCTTTATTTATATTTTACTATTATTTATTTTATTTTGTTAAAATAAAACTAATAATTATTTAATCTCCTTTTTAATATTCCTCCAACCACCATTTAGTTTTCCAAATATTACTAATATTTTATAAATTAGAGTAATTAAAATAATCAATATAAAAAATATATTACTAATAATCAAAACTCTCACATACAAAATAAATCTCTACAAATTATACTTATTTCTCAAAATACTCACATTATAATAATACCATCATATTAGAAAATGGTCAAAATTATAAATAATAAATAAATATAACATCAATATTTTATATTAATTACTAAATCATAATAAATATATATAAAATCACAATACCATAACAAGTATTTAAAAAATAAACGAAATCAAAACACAATATCAATTCTATATCAAGATAATTATTTATAAAAAAAATAATTAAAAATAGAAAATAGTTATAAATAATTGATATATAACTATCTGCATACTTAACATAAGTCAAGCGCGCATAAAAATATTACATTAATTGGGTACATGTATATACACGTAAAATCGCATAAAATCTTTTTCTTTAAAAATATATATTACATAAAATACTATTGTTTTTTTTTTTAAATATATCAAATAACAAAATATAATATGTATTATTTATATCGCCCATATAATATAACCATGTATCAAACTAACATATCATAGAAAGCATTTCATATAAACGAAAATTAGCCACGAAATTTATCAACATATATTCTAAAATAATATTAGTCATCAAATTAATTATTTAAATTCTATTTCATTAATAAAGTAGTTTATTATAAAATTTGGGGTGTTACATTACTAATTAACTATTTACTATCTTCGTACTCTAATTGTGTTTTGTTGTGGATTCTAAGTTCCTATTTAAGTGATTAAATATAATAGGAAATTATTTCTTAAAATTTAAGTTAATTTGAATTGTTGACATGATTGAGTTAATTACCTTTTGATTGGATTTGGTTTATAATTTGATTTTTTGCTCTTTCGTTATAGTAGATAGTTAGAAATAATTTTTTCTATTGATGGGCTATTATAAGTTTTGAAATTATAAGTTTAATCGGTGTGATACTAATTATTGATTGATAGACTTTGTCTTTAAGGTCATTACATGATTATTAAAAATTTTGATCTTGCTAAAATAGTCAATTTAGAAAGTTAGCGGTGATTTTGAAATAGTAGCAAATTCATATTAATAATAATCATAATTATTGAATATTAGATGGTGGTAGAGCTTAGAAAGTTTAAAAAAAAAATTACGTGAAAGAGTTAGAGTTGACTTATTTTGTAAAATAAAAAGTAACTTTTGTTTGAATTACTCCTTTAAATTATTTCAAAAAAATTTTAAATTGAGTTGAATTTTTATTGTTCATAAAGTAACAATAATTATGTACTACAGATTTTATTTACTACTTAAAATAGCTGAAATTTACACCATAATTTACTATGTGTAATTTTTAAGAAAATAAAAAAGATTTGTTGTGATGTTGGTTTAGAGGGGATGTGGATAGTGAATTGGGGTGTTAGGATATTTGTTTGAAATTATTTATTTTAGATAATATTAACTTATTAGAGTTTAACTTGATATTAGAGTCTTATGTGACACCCTAAACCCCAAAATAATATATATAATAATATATATCATATTTCTATAAAATTTGCAGCGGATAAATAATAATATGTTTCCAAGAAAATAAAAACTTTAATTCTTAATTTAGGAATCACGTTTCTCAAAAATCGAAAGGAACACTTTAACTTCTTTACTCCATAGTGCAATATCAATTATAAGCTTGATTAAGTATAATTACTTGATTTAATTCTAAAAACCTACTATTACTTATATGGTTTTCATACAAAAGTCATTTCAAAATAAATAAGTAAAATACAAATTACAACCCTTATTCCCGGTATCACCTATCAGAGCGGGGTTCCTCCTAAACTTGAACTTCAAGACTTATTAACCTGTAACAACTGCGATTTCGCAAACGCAGGGCCAAGCCAGTCAAACACAAACAACGAAGGAGGTGAGTTTCAAAATCATGTTAATGTATAATATAAGTAAGAAGAACACGCAACAATTCATAATAGACCGTATCATAATCACATTACGATATATCAAAATATTTAAGTAATAGTATCATATTACAACATCAAAGTCACTCAAGATAATCATCTCATTATAATATGCATCAAATCATATAAGAGTAATTATTATTACTTTTGAAATACATCAATCACCACAAAACACAATCACAAAGTAAATGCAATGCTGTGCATGAGCTTAGACTCTACTTCATTAATGTGGTACCATTCTAACTCTGAAGTACTTGGTTAGGAGGCTTGATACTATGCCACCATCCCGGTGGACGGACAATTCAAAATTGGCCCTGTCCTCATAGATCCCCTCAACTCAACCCGAGACACATAGTACGTGACAGACGAGGTAAACGTGTGTTGCATGGTAGCTCCAGACATTTGGAGTGCTACCTCCAAGTTCACCTAGGGAAATTCCCACCCCAATACCTCCAAGGTCTAACAATGTTGCCCTAAGGCTCGACAGCAGACCGCCACGATCAGGCTCATTCAGTTGTACTTCCCCAGAATCATAGGCTTGTCAGGCCCTACCTATATGATGACAAAATATCTCCACTTCGCAATTCACAATATTTATTTTCTCCCCTCGTGGGTATATGATACTCCATTAAAATTGTCATCTCAAACACAATTTGAAATCACCATATTTCATCAACTATGAGTTTAATTCAATATCTCATCACAATATTAACTATCATTAATCAATCTCATCACATAAAACTCATCACAATTTTTATAGAATCAATATCATCAATCAAACATCATCATTATCATCACATAAACTTATCACATTTTATATTATAATCACACATCATATCAAATAAACTTACATTATACACTACATTCACATAAATCATTTAATCAAAACATATGCACTAAATTCCTTTGAAATCATATATCACAATGATATCAATATCACAATAACATCAATATCACAATAATTTTAAATATCACAATAATATCAAATATCACAATAATGTTAAATATCACAATATATAAAATATCACACATTTAACGAAATTAAATCAATCAACACCTTATAAATATTTCTATTTCACATTTTAATCTCACAATTTTCTTATTTGCAGATTAATTAATTTATCACTCAAGGGCTACTGCCGTACGTAGCGAGCCCCGGATGAATCGTTGGGAAATACGGTTTTCCCGTTCATCACACAATATATTATACTCATGGAATTCAACGCTCTTCTCTCACCCTTACCTTATTTCGACACTTTGACCTATGATATGATTCGACGCCCAAACAGTCTTTGCACTTTGACTCTTTGTCCTTCAATCGATCTAACTCGACAGTTTATGGGTAAACGTCAAAAATAAATAATGAGGAGATATTCTAAAAAACTAATTCGAAAAATCGGTCAAATAAAATTACCATAAATCAGAAAACCAATCAGTGGATAATATAGCCACTTTCACACGTCGTTTGAGGCGTTGGTTTCACTCAAATCAGACTTACGGTGAAGGAGAACGGTGCAAAATAACGAATTCTACAAACGGAGAAGTCAAGTATTTTAGAGAGAAATTGGGGGTTGTTAAAAATCTGGGAAAATTATGATTAATTGATGAGTTAAATGAATGAAATAACATACTCAAATTTGGGCGATAATGGAGAAAGTTTTCTGGAACATCACTGGTGTCAAACGATAGGGTTATGTTGTGTTTCCTCTTTGGCTTTACGGCTGCCCTTCCAACTCCTTTCCCTTCTTTTGTTTGTTTTATTTTATTAGGAATTAGGGTTTATGAGTCAAACCATTGGTCTCTTTATTTATATCTTTAATTATTATTTATTTTTATTTGTTAAAATAAAACTAATATTATTAATCTCCTTTTTAATTTCCTCCAAACACCATTTAGTTTTCCAAACATTACTTAATATTTTATAATTCGAGTAATTAAAAATAATCAATAAAAAATATTACTAATATCAAAACTCTCACATTCTAACATAATTCTACAATTATACTTATTTCTCAAATACACTCATATAAATAATACCATCATATAGATAATAGTCAAATATTAAATATAATAAATTATTACACCAACACTATATTTAATACTAAATTCATAATAAATATATATAAATCACAATGTCATAAAAAGTATATAATAATAAAAAAAAACACAATATCCAATTATCTCAAGATTTTATAAAAAAAATAACTAAAATAGAAGTAGTTATAAATAATGGAAATATAACTACGTGCATACTTAATATCAGTCAAACGCACACAAAAATATTACATTAATTGGTACACGTATATACATGTAAAATCGCATAAATTATTTTCTTTAAAACTATATATTACACTAAAATACTATTATTTTTTTCAAAAAAAATAGATCAAAGAGTAAAATATAATATTTATTATTTATATCGCTCATGTAATCTAATGTTTATAAAACTAGCACATCACAGAAATCATGCCTATAAGGAAAATTAATCATAAAACTAATCAATATATATTATAAAATAATTTAACACCAAATTAATTATCTAAATTCCTATTTAATTAATATAATAGTTTATTATAAAATTTTGGGGTGTTACATCCTAGATTTTAAGAACTCAGTAGTGATTTATAATGGTACAAAAAAGGTCACATGATAAAATGTCTACTAATTGAGAAAGAGAAAGAAACCAAAAAAAAATATTAATTATTATATTATTATTATTATTATTATTTTATTGAAATACAATTTAGAGAAAAAAAAGGATGTTTCTTTCTAAACTTTGAGTTGAATGGAAATATATCTCATATGTTTAAAGTTTTTATTTTGACTAGAAAAATCCTTATTTTTTATTTTAAATTGATATATGAAAAAAAAAAAAACTTGTGATTGTCTTCATTAGTATTGTTATTGGTTTAAGTTAAATATTGTAGATATTATTGTCAATTAAAATCTTGTCTGAAAAATAGTTACGAAATTTAAAAATTCAGTTTTTATATGGGCACTTAACTTGATTTTATCAAAAGTGAAAATCACTTGAAAATGTTGATGGTTGTATCTAATGATTAAAATTTTAATATTGCTTTTGAAATCAATTAGCACATTCATCATGATTCGAAATAGTAAAAAATTCATATTATTAGCAATAGTAATTCTTAGATACTCATGTTGGTTGAAATTTAATAGTTAGACTTTTAGAAACAAAAATTGTGAAGATAATTTTGATTATATATAAAAAGGAATATTTTATGAGTGAATTATTGTTGACTTATTTTAGAGAATTAGATTGTGTTGGAGTGTGTTGATTCTTAATAAATAATAAAAATATATTTATGATGATTTATTTAAAATTTAGATTAGTCACACAGAGAAAATAATTTACGCCAAGTATTTACTATGTGCTATTTAAAAAAAAATAATAATAATAATCTGAAGATTTGTGTAAAAATAGTTTTTTGATCAGGAAAAAAAAAATATAACTATTTTAGAAGTCTTGACGAATTAGAAGTTTTTTAATCTAATTTTACATAAATGATTGATTTGATTTCAAAATATAGGTTGAAAAAAAAAATGATTTTAAGGTGCCTAATATCTTGAGAGGTATTTTGGTGGTTAAGATATGTGAAATATTAGTATCTTATGATTTTAAAGTAGTTAAAAAATCATAAGATTATAAAGATGTATCCAAGGAAAAGTTTGAAATTATGAAGAAAAATTATTTTATGGTATATAAAGATTAGTGATCCTTTTAAAATAACTTAAGTGTAAGAAATCAATTTAGAGTATTGATTAACCACTAAAATGATTTATGTATTAGAGATTTATTTTACTTTTATGATTGTTATATTAACTTCGAGTAAAAATAGTTGCTTACTTTACTTTCTAATTGAAAAATATTTGTTTTAATTTTTTTAAATGACAAAAAGATTGATTAAAAAAATGGTTGAATTATTAACTTAATTGTGATCTAAATTTCTGGTGTTGGATTGCTATGAGATATTTTAACATCATGATGCTAATTATTGAATTACTTTATATGTAATGTATATGTGATTAGTGAATATGAAAGTGTTTGTGTTTCAGATGTTCTAAGTGTTGTGAAATTTGTGAATAGTTTTATAGCGTAATTGAGTGTTTTTATAAGGAATAATGCTATAATTTCTTATTTTAATTGGCGATTCATATTGATGTAAGTGTCATTTCTTTTATTGTTATACCTAGTTGTAAATTATAATAATTATGGAAACGGTGTAATTAAGTGGGTTAAGAGTAGGAGTTTGTGTGTGCCTTCGCACTCCGAACCACGTTAAGTACTCTTAATTCTCCATATTTGAAGTTCGATGACACATTATGGTTATCCTAAGTAGTTGATGTAAGACCCATAATTAAAGTACCCTTTATGATGTATTATTGGTATATTATTGGATTTTTGGCTCGGAGGTTTTTAAGCCAAAGTTAATAAGATTTGGGAATTTTATAATCCAATGATATTTCGATGCCAATAGAATTTCTCGTCGATAAATAAGTTGAATTAACTGCGGTGGAAATACTCTTCGGAGAATTTAAGTGCGTCGGTGAAACGGAATTAATAAATATCTGATTTTGAGATAATTTGTTAAGTTTATTTATATATATATTTATATGTTTGCTTGGAGGAAAAGAAAGGAAAACTAGAAGGAAGGAAAATGAAAAGAAATAGTATATAAAGAAGGAAGCAAAAAGGAAGAAAGGAAAAGCAAAGGAAAAGAAATAGAAAGGAAAGAAAACTTCAGAATTCCATCTCCTTCCTCTGAACTGACGTGAGCATAAACCCAAAATCCATCCTTTCTCCATTTTCGTTTTCGAGTTGCTTCCTTTTCTTTCAAAGCTATGACCAAGGTTGGTTGAGGGTTAGACCAAGGTTTTCGTAACTCCACTCTTCCTCTTTGATTCGAAAACGAAGAAAAACGGTTTTTGAGATCCAAGCACAAACCCCTCCGTTTCTTCTAGATCCAAACCTCATTTCTCGAAGAGATAGAAGGGAAAGTTGCTCACCTCCGTGCTACGGTGACTAATTTGGAAGCGGCGTTGCGAGCGAGATTTTACCGGAATTTCTCGCGGAACCGGAAACTCTCGATAAAGCTAACATGAGGTAAGGGCTCCTTCCAAACTTCTAGTTGCATTAGGGACTTATCTGTAGTTGTGTGGGAAGGAAAATTGTTAGGGTTAAATGTATCGATTTGGGGAAAAACCAAACTAGTGCGTTATGGGTAAAACCCTAAGAGTTAGGTTTTGTTTATAGTGATGAATGTTTCGTGTAAATGAATTTGAATGTCATTGTGTATGGTTATGGGTAAATGAACTTGATGTTGTTAATTGTGTGGTTGCTGTGAATTATGGTTTGAATGTGAAAGTATGTTTGAATTTGTTTCTGTGGAATTTGAAAACCATTAGAGTAAACGAGTATTAAAAATGGGGAACTTTTAATACCTCGGTTTGCTTAATGTGTATTTGAGGAAAATGCTTAAGTTAACTGGCGTTGAGAATGGGGAATCTCTTATATGTCTCGGTTACTTAACTATCGTTTTTTGAAAAATCGTTCGGTAAATGATATTTAAGAATGGGGAATCTCTTAATGACTCGTTTACCTGAATGTTTGCGAGAAAATCGTTTAAGTCAAAAGTATATTAAGAATGGGGAATCTCTTAATATGACTGTTGCTTAACGTTTTGTTTGAAAATCATTAAGTTATCGGTATTAAGAACGGGGATCTCTTAATGACTTATTAATTAATGTTGTTTGAAAGTCGTTAAGTTAAGATGGGTATTAAAAATGGGGAATCTTTTAATATCTGCATTTGCTTAACGATTATTGTGAATGGAGTCTGTGTATGCTCATGCATTTCATTTGGTAAATTGTGTCGACCCGTGATAGGTGACACCTTGTAAACTGTATTGACCCGTGATAGGTTGTACGTTTAACGATTTACTATTTAGTAATTCGTGTTGACCCGTGATAGGTGAACCTTGGTAAACAGTACTGACCCGTGATAGGTGGTACGTTTAACGAGTTACTATTTAGAAATCGATTGACCCGTGATAGTGACACCATGGTAAACTGTACTGACCCGTGATAGGTGGTACATTTACGATTTACATTTTTGGTGAATTGTGCTGACCCGTGATAGGTGGCACCTAGGTAAACAGTACTGGTCTGTGAAGCGGTACGTTTACGATCCCGCTTTTCTTTTCTTTAGTAAATCGTGTTGACCGTGATAGGTGACACCTCGGTAAACTGTACTGACCGTGATAGGTGGTACGTTTATGATTTACGCATTTTAGTAAATCGTGCTGACCCGTGATATGGCACCTCGGTAATTGGTACTTTGGCCTGCGATAGGCGGTACATATTAGAATTTACGGCCTTTCGAGGAGGGTTTTGGTTTGGAATTCCGAGTCCATGCATGTTTGGCATATACGCATTGCATTAGGAAGCTGGCACGCGAGTCGTGGTTGATTTGAGTTTATGATTAAGTGATTTGAATTTGAGTCGTCGTGGTAATTGCGTTGAAAATGCTAAGTGTTATGTGTTGATTGTTGTGTGTAAGTATGAATGGTATACGAGATCCCATTGCCTGGTAATGTGTAGGAATTGCTAAGTGTTAGGTTGTGAACTTGATTAGGAATGACTTTGAGTAAATGCATGAATTTTGGAAAAAACGATCAGGGAAATCGATTTCCCAATCGATGGATGAGTTTGCAGGAAGTTCAGCCATTTTGACCCAATCGTTGCCGAATCGATTGTTATAAATATATCTTTCAAAATCTTTTAAAAATCGATTTGGAAATCGATGTGGCAGAGAGCAGGAACATCCGCAATAACGCCGAAATTCGTTTGGAACGATTCTTGGCACCCAGGGCTCATCAGAACTGACAAAATCGACCTTTAGAAATTCGATTTGGTCATGCAGAAACCCAGCATAAACGACCAAGAAATCGATGTGTCAATCGAATTTCCTCCAGCAAAAGTACTTATTTGAGTTAGATAATCGCATTGTCTCAAATTGATTTAATCAAGTGCTTTTGGTCATTATGTATTCTGATGGTTTGAAGAATTCAATTTTGAGTTCATTTAGTTAATTGGCAACATTATATGAACTTTTAGCATAGGAAAATCTTTTAAGGTGCATGCTTAGTTAAAGGTTATTTTGTGCATTTAAAACTTAAATGTTATGTGTTATCTGTAATTTCGGTTGTACCCTTACAATTATTTGGAAATCTGGCTTTGCCCTCAGATAGAGTCAGGACGGTACCTACCGGTTCGTAACCCTACGGAGGGAATGGGAGAGGGGAAACGCGTGACTGAGCAGTTACGTTAGGAGGATCTCACGGGGCGCGTGGAGATTACTCAGGGTGTAATACTTTTGGCAGATGATCAGATTAAGGATGGTGTATAGGGACTAGGGGTCCTTCTTTTGGATTGGTTGAGTATTTTAGTTTGGAAAACTGTTACCTTTTAAATATTATCAGTTTGATATCATCTTTGATGGTCATGTACCAATTGATGTGTTGTAAAATGTTTTGGATTTATAATTGGAGAAACTTTTCGCGCTGCTTGTAAATTAATAATGACTACAATTATTTATCCAAAGTGCATTTCCTCATTTGTTTTACTTGTTTTATTTAATTTCTTTAAAAAAAAAAAAATAATACCTCGCTGAAAAAACGGGGTGTTACATGTGGTATCAGAGCATAGGTTTAGCTTTTCTTGGGAGCTGTGGAACCTGGGTTAGAGATTGTAGGTCGACCTATAAGTTAGGAGTTGCATTCTGATCATGGCGTCGATTTAATTTGACCTTGAGTTGTCAAGTCCCAAAATATTTAATTATGTGTTGTTATGGTCGGACGTTAGTTTGGAATTAAATGAGCTTCAAAAGGCCACATTGAAGACTTGTTGAGAAGAAATTCATCAGACCCAAAGTGTACACATGGGGAGCTCCAGTTTGCTAAGTTAAAAAGAAGGACGAGCTCCGC
>PGTU02000947.1:0-11259 GCA_002896215.2 Cicer echinospermum
CATACTTCACGCGATCATATTCTGCCGCAATGTGATCAAATTTGCATTTTTTGAACACAACACCATGCAAATTCGCGTATAATCTGTTACTTATAACGATGCATCCTTTTGAATGATGCTCTTTTCAAATGAATGCTATTATCTCATTGTTTGTAATAACAATCATCTATTGATGGTTTCCCAAACTGCATAACACCAATACTATCTTGTAATATCCTTTTCAAACTCCAATGTGCCGACTCAACCCTTTGTGTCGTGGTGTTTCCCAAAGTGGCATAACTCTATTTGTCCACGCTCACAAACCTTTCCTTGAGGAATTAACACTGCTTCGTGTCAATAATCATAAAAATAGAACAGCTACTACAAATTCCTTCAAAGATAGCCAACTTCATGTAGTACTGAGTCTCATCATAACTGTAAATAAAGAGCCTCCCATGCCTCCATTATTTGCACTTGCTTGCTCTTTTTTGGAAAAACAGGTCATCATCTGCACTTGGCTTTCGACATTCCTTGGCATATGTGAAACAAGCATAACAAATTCACTGCTTTTGGAAAACATTTCAATCTGCGTTCATGCAAAGTCAAGGTCTCTATCAGTAACGATGCTTCAACTTCACCACTTGTAATATGTTCTTTCAACCATTTGTAGTGCCCATGTGAAGTTATCAACACGCTCAGGGACTGTAGATAAATGCAAATCCCACCACAAAATGTCATTTCAAGTAGATGTAACACCAATAATCTCAAGTAATGGCATTCGATACCTGACAGGTCTTGTAAGTTGCTATCCATAATCAATATTTGTGAAAATTATTTCACAAGAGTGATAGCGTCTGGATGGCCCAAAATAATGTCCCTCATGCTCATCCTGACCATCTTACCTTCCTATAACCGATAAACGTATTTGTCACGTTCCATCAATGTCAAAGATGTTGCAATTTCTGTTCTTATTACCTCTAAGTGATGAACGATATGCTTGAACGTGCATTGTAAAACTTGTTTTTATTGTCGTCAAAACTTTCAACGTTTATGATCCCTCAATGTCATTTAAAATGTTTTTTGGGTTTTTACAAAGTTCTTTGTCATATCACCAAGTACATTTTTCTCATCTTGAGACAATTGGCCTAAGAAAGAGTGACCGGTTAGGTTTTTGGCCAATTCGTGGTTATGGAGACCACATATTACATGCAAATACCATCCATCACCAACACTTGATCGTGTTCCTCTAAATTTAAAATGGACAATCACATTTTCTAGTCCAGTACTCCTCGTAAGATTAGGATTCTTCCAAGGTCTATATTTACCACACTTCTTTCACAACCAAGGAATTAATTTTGTCTTTGTTCTGGTCGTGCTGTCGCAGTTTCCAGATCTAAAAAAATCACAACAACAATTCCATTTTCCCTTCCAACATTCTTGCCCATTTCAATAATTCATCTCGTGTATCAAACAGGCATGCCGGTAGTAAACACATCAGTCAAATCATCATAACAGGTTCAACTCCGTCATTCATAGCGTCAAATTAGGTTCCACATCATCACACATTTCTTCAAAATCAGGATCCAAATCATCATACATTTCCCTTCAAAATCAGGTTCCAAACCTTCCAAACCTTCATACATTTCGTTACTGTTGTCTCCCCCTTCATCCCATTTAACTGCATCCAATAAATTACATAAATATAACAACATAAAAATTCTTAACTCCTAAAACACAATAATAAAAAAAAAAATTCCAAAATTTCTCAGCCGTTACGTGAACTCAGTTCACGTACCCCATACGTGAATTGAATTCAAGTAAACATACGTGAACTCAGTTCACGTAACGACTTAAATTTTACAAAATTTCATCCTTTACGTGAACGAGTTCACGTATGTTTAACTTGAATTCAATTCACGTATGGGATACGTGAACGAGTTCACGTACACATACGTGAAACTGAGTTCACGTAGGTATCATCAATTTAAAAACTCCATTGTTGTACGCAAACTTAATTCACGTATGCGTACGTTAAACCTAATTCACGTACATCTGAATTTTCCTTATTTCATCAAGTACGTGAATTGGTTTCAGTAGACGTACGTGAGAACTAAGTTCACGTACGAAACCCAGATTTGAAAAAAAAAAATACCAGCTCTTTAAAACACAGCAAATACATACCTAGTTGATTTTGAATCACTATAATGATGAAGATGATGAAAACTGATGAAGATGTTAAAATGATGAAGATGTTCAAAATGAGAAAATGATGAAGATGTATCAAAATGATTGAAGAATATTGAAGAAGATTGAAGTTGGTAGGTAATGAAGATGAGAAGATGGAAGATGATGAAGATAGAAAATTGAGTGGTTAAAGTGAATATAGTAGGGAAGGTAGTTGGGTATTTTGGAGTTTAAAAAAAAATTGAGGGGTGTGGGAAGTAATTTGAGGGGTGTGGGAAGCAAAATTGTTTCAATAAAGGTATTTTGGTCATTTTGTCTATAAAAACAAATTATTTGGGTGGTCGCACCTCAATCCTAACTAAGCTACTCCCTGGCTACAACATCATTGGGAAAGGCACTTTATGGTTTAAAAGTTCTTGCTTGGGCTTTGACGATGTAATGGAACGAGGACCGTGTCAAATGGATTGGCTTCAAGATTTAATTCAGTAGGTTTAAAGGAAGTAAAGTCTTAGTGACTGCACGTAGTCACTCAATAGCTAAAATGATGGACACCAACACATCTACATTTTGCAAGGTCTTTCTAAAGAGGACCCGTTGTTTGTATTGTCAATAGGTCTTTTTAGAGGAGAAGACAAAATAATCAGAATTGATAAAGATTGGAGAAGAAAATTGTGCATAAATGTGGGGGGACTTCCTTTGGCCCTAAGGAACATGTGGAAGTTCCCTATTCTTAAAAGCTGATATGTAATGAGATTTGAAATTTACCCACAAAAGAAGGATGACATTTTGGCTTGGTATTAAATTAAGTAATGATCAATCACCTCTTATTTAAAACAAGTTTGCTTGCTTCTGCCTCTTTGTAAAGGACTTCGAATTTCCAAATTTCATGTTATTGTTCGTTGGGAGGCACTTGGAAGTTATTGGCAATCAATTTTTGAATGAACTTTGATCAAGATCCTGAGTTCTATTCTGCAAGAGATGAGTTTCAATTGTTGAAATTCCATAATGAAAAACATATTTGAGAATGTTTTCCATTTGTCAATTTATTAAAATGATTTTGGTTGACCAAACACAAATTCCGACTAGGTTGAGAACCATCCTTTTTTCCAATTTCAGAGTTTAACTGATTCTGCATATGTGAGTTTTCCTCAATGGTTTCAAAGATCTGGGAACACATTACACACTTTGGTAATGTTGTTTGTGAAAATTTTCATGAACTTCATGAGTGGATATCAACTATGATTTTTCTCAATAAACATGCAATTCAAAATTGATATTGCTCCCTAATGACGTACATTGGCCTTCCAAACCTTGAAAATTTAAAACAATTGAAGGTTGTCCTGATTACAAGTATAAAATCTGATTTTAACTGCATATTGGGTTAGTTTCCTTTTAAATCTCATCCAATATAGTTTCTCTAGTTTTGATATAGATTTAAATGCATGTTACTTCTAATTCCAACTCTGTTTTAGTTACGATCTGTTTCGGTTCAACTTCTATTATGTTCTAGTTCTAATTCCAATTATGTTCTTGGTCTACTTCTAGTTATGTATGACCTTTTGGAAACAAAATTGTATTTAGTAATGTCTTTGTTTGTAATGGTTGTTCTAGTTGTAACCTAAGTTCTGTTTATTTTGAAATCCGAGTTCTGCTTATTTATGTTCTTGTTGTAATGCAAAATTCTAGTTGCAGGAAATTTTGGTTGCAATAAATTATATGCTTGTAATTTTAAAATTCTGAATTGTAGTTCTATTTTGGTTGAAGCTACTTTCTTTTCGTCATTTCTCTTATACAGAAGAACCAATTGATTGCATGCACATACTATAACAAGAAACTCTAATTTTTTTTACTTTGTTTTGGTTGTTTGAGCAAACTGCATAATATTAGGCAATTAGATTATATCTTGAATGATACCCAAACTAGTACAAATCTGTTTGAGCAAATTGCATTAATAGAATGATACCAAGTTGAATTATTAATATGCAAAAATAGACAATTGCATTACAAAGAAACCAATTTGATTTCACAATAACAACTTTATTCATTCAAATTTGATTTGATTAGTAAACTGCATCACAATTTAAACTATAAACATCATATTATGCCATTACATTACACTTTGGACATGATTACATAATGATATTATAATTTAAACCTTAAACACCATATTATGCAATTACGTTATGCTTTGGACATAATTACACAATGACATTACAATTTAAACTCTAAACACCATAAATTACATCATTACAAAAATACCCTTAATTCAATCCTTTTATAACTTAAACATAAATAAAAAATAAAAAACCAAAAGAACAATGATCAATAACAATGAAAGTGTCATAAACCCTCCATTAGTTTCATCTACAACTTCAATTATCATCATACTTCTTTGTCACATTGTCTTTCTTCTTGAATTCATAAATCATTTTCATCACAGAAAGAATAACTTCTTTTGCTCATTCTATCATTGGCTCATCAAACAAATCAAAGAAATTGCAACCTTTTTTTACCCTGTATATAGAAACAACATAGAAAAAAAAGAAAGGATTGAATATTCATGTCAATGAATTTTCATAATCTTAAAACAATAGAGAGAAAAAATCTAGAATCTTGACGAATTTTTTTTTCATAATGTTGAGAAATAGTTAAGAAGAATTGACGAATGAAAAGAAGAAGAACACGATGGAGATGAAATTTAGGATTAAGGTTTTTGGACTCATCTTTTTGAGTTGTTCTCTTTTTAATGTTTTTTATAATTAAATGATGTAATAAAATAGGAAATGTTTTTTTATTATAAATTTGGGAATAATACTAAAATTTTTAATCTACAGAAATCTTCTAACATCATCTGTTTTTTTGACACACATAAGTTTTTAGTCCAAATTTTATTTGGCGAACTAAACTGAGCGCAAATAAAATGGTGGACCATTTTTGTAATTCAAGTTAAATTGATAGATCAAAACTACCGTTAAACCTAATTTCTATTATGAGAGATTTTTGTTGTTTTATAAATATTTTTTAATTCTCCTTCATAAACATTTTTCTACGGTTGATTGTTCATTAAATAAAAAGAATAAACTACCAATTGGTCTCCGGAAGGGACTATAAAAAACATTCATGACTTGCACAATATTTTAAAATAGTATTTTATACTCACAAGCATTACTCAATTTAGTCTCTTTTATACACAGATGCACTTTACTCACTGCCAAGTGCTCAAATTGATATCTGACTTTACAAGTTCTCAAAAATGTCTCTCTATCAATATATCAAAGTAGTATATTACTCTATCAAGTTGCTCAGTTAAGTTCCTTGTTAACAACGTTTGTTATCGTAGTCACATGGATCCACTATCCACCTAATACCGACTTCCCTAAACCTTTTTTTACTTTTCAATTTTTTTATTTATTTATTTTCTTTTATTACATAGATTATTCTCCTTATTCCACTGAAGAGTTTCACATTGATTCTCCTCTTAGTTTTCATTAGGATTCTCCTTTTTCAAATTTGTCTATTTGGGAGTTCCATAACTTCAATTTGTTCTCTTTCCCCTTATCTCCCAAATTTTTCGGTTCGTAAATTTCTGCGAATTCCAGGGGAATTTGTGCGACCAATATGCAAAGTATTGTGAACTGGTAAATTCAGGAACCAATTTGCGATTCGCAGCTTCTCAAACGAATTATGTGACTATGGTTTAAAATATGCTCGAAATGTAAAATTCTTTGTAAGTAATGTTGAATTTCGGATGCAATGATTGATTGTTATGGGAAAGGTAGCATGGTTTATTCCTCTGGAGCTTTTTACACAAAAATGCAGGAAGAAGGACTAAAGCAAATGAAGTTACTTTTACATCTATTCTATCAGCCAGCCATAGGCCTATAGTGGTTCACAAAGTCAAAGACCAAGTTGGTGATTAACTCAGCTTCTTTTTCTTTTAAAATTAACTTTCAATTGCATAGAAGTAAAGGAGCGGTTTCCTATCAAATTTCTTTTAGCAATAATTGAAGTTTCAATAATTAAAGTACAAAAGCTTTCAAAATCCTTGACTGATTACGATGAAGTAAATAGTAATATTGTCACGACCCAAAAATTTAATGTCGTGACCGGCGCACAAGCTATACTCCTAGTCTGGAAAGCCTATTCAACTAACTTACCAATTAAACAACTAAATTGCTCTTTAACCATTTAAAAAATATATATATGCTTTTTCTCAAAATTTCGACAGAGATCCTCTATAACTTCAACATTCCCAAATTTTTGTAAAATTCCTGTTCAGCTTTCAATCCAGTCATAATTCAAATAACATAATCAAATTGCTTAATGCACTTCTCAAAAAACTAAATAGACTTCTAGACTCCAAAATAGCTGCAATTACATAGACTCAACAAATGTTACAAAAAATGGTCATCGATCAAAGAGGCCTACCAAAAAAAGAATTATGTTGAGACTTGAATCAAATAATAGATTCCTACTCAGCTGCTTGTGAATCTGAAAAAAATAAGCAACATAAAGGGGTAAGTCACAAAACTTAGTGAGGAGACAACAACCACCATCAATTAGGAGAGAAACACAAAAAAAGACACGAATAACTGTTTTAATTCGCTTAACATAAATATTAAAAATCCAGTGAATAACGAAACGAAATCAAAAATGAACAAATCTTAAAATCATCATAAAAATCGTCACGTATCAATTAGGGAGCTTACCATCGCGTTGATAGCCTCTCTCATACGAAATGACATTTCTCAATAGGGGGCGGCTTCATCTAACGGGTAACTCTCCCTAATCAACACGAGGTAACTAGGTGCACTTCACACAGTTAACGATTTAATAATAATAACACCGATTTCCCAAAACATGCAATTAAAATCTTTCATCGTAATTCATGAAAAAACATATTCAATAGCATAACAATTCAAGATTTAAATACTTTAACTCATACGTAAATCAAATTAATAACATATTATATAACAACGACCGTTAAATTAAATAATTGACGAAAATCGAGATAAAATTCAAAGGTTGTGTTCCCAAATTTTTCAATAAATACTTTAATATAGAAAAACAAACAAAATAATAATAATAATAATAATAATAATAATAATAATAATAATATTAATAATAATAATAATAAATAATAATAATAATAATAATAATAATAATATAGCATTATAAAAATATATCACGATGATCGTCGTCAAACTCACAAGTTATGGAGAATCGTCTAAGTTTGCTCTCCAACAACTCTCAGAATAGCCGGCAAGTCTTAGTTGACAAATCTGAGTATCAAAAATATTTCCAAGACTTTAGAGAAATTTTTCTAAAGTTTAGCTACCTCTAGGAAACCATCCACATCATTTAAATAATACTCTAAGCACAAAATAAGATTTTTACTCAAAAAATATATTTTTCTATGAATTCATACTAGGATTAAAAGAGTTGTGCATTTACCTCATGATGTCTCAAGTAAACCACTTTCAAGAGATGGGTACCCTTTTGCCTTCTTAGAACACAAACCTAACCCAAAATCCCAACGCAAAAGAAATTTGTAGGAGTTTGAGAACATTAAGGAGTGAAGGTTGGAGAAAATAGAGTGAGAGAAGCAAGGAGAAAGGAAGGAGAAAGGAAAAAATAAAAACAACAACAAAATGGGGGAGGGGAGTGTGTGCCGAGAGGGGAGAAGAGAAAAAGTAGGAGAAACTGAGGGAGTGAGATGGAAAGGGAGTGAGAGTGAGTGGGATTTATTTGTTTTTATTTATTTTTATTAATTATTATTATATTTATTTTATTTTTATTTTTTTTAAATAAAAAAATTTGCACGAGATGTGTCAATCTCCTCCCTTATAAAAATTCGTCCTCGAATTTATTTAATAAATACCACTAACCTTGAGTTTCAACATAAGTGTGGGTATGGTTGCAACGGATGACTTCTTCGGGTTCCCAAGTAGTTTCTTCGCCGGATGGACCACGCCAAAGAACTTTTACTGAAAACGATATCATTTGAGCGTAAACGTCTCACTTGGCAATCTAATTATAGCTACCGGATGTTCAACTACAATAGATTCTCATCTAACTGTACGTATTCATGATTAATCACATAAGAAGGGTCATGAAGATACTTCTGAAGCATCGAAATATGAAAAACTGGATGAACTCCTGAGAGATCCGGTGGAAGTGCCAAGCATATGCTACTGGTCGACTCTCTCTAAAACTTCAAATGGTCCAATGAACCTTGTGTTGGTTGGTACGACCTCGTAATAATCGGAATGTATCAGTTCTTTAAGAATTAGATCAATTTCATACACACAGCGGAATTTAAATTGTGGCATACAAGATTAAGCAAGTTCAAGTAGATTGATAGGAGATTAATCAAGATGCATCAAGTCAATTATCAGATTAACAAATATTACTTAATCACAGAATATGTTTAACATGCATCTAATATTTAATCACATTTACAGACATTTCAAGATAGAAAATTAAAGGAGTTAAGGTTACAGAAGATTGCACCAAGGATTTATACTGGTTCAGTTGTCACCTTGACAACCTACATCCAGTCCTAAGAATCCAAACGGATTTCAGATTTTTCTCTCCAATAGAAAGAATCAATTACAGATTGTCCATTTCCATCCCGAATCTATCTATCTTAAATGATCTCTTTCCTATTGATCACCCTCTGATCCTTGTAGATACCAGCAGATCTAACACATAATCAAGTACGAATCTTTCTTGTTGAGCACTCTCACCCAAGAAGTAGCCACAGTTTTCTAGCTGGCTTTTCTCGCATTCGTTTTGTTTCAAAGTGTTATTAAAACAGAATAAAGGAAGAACAAAGTAGTCTTCCAATCTGGTCAAATGTGACTTCTCACAATTCTGGATATTCTAAAGATTGTTCATGGAGAACCCTTGTCCTTTCAAGATCATTTTCCAGCTTCTTATTGATTGTTGATAATCTCTTTTGTTGGTGATCTGAAAAAGCAATCTCAGTGTGTTAACCAAGTGTTATTGAGAATCTTTTTTATATCAAGAAATATTCAAAGTATTTTTTCAGATTGTTATTGAAAGAATGATTGAAGACAGTTTTGAATATAGTTTCTGAAAAACATATTAAATCAATCGATTTACCAATCGATTTTTAAGTGATAAAACCAGTCTAATCGATTTGCCAATCGATTATCGTGTGTCTTGTTTTTTCTTGAATCTGAACTATATAAGCCATCGATTTACCAATCGATTCTTTAAAACATACATTTGTGTCAGTGATTATGTTAAGATTGATATGCATCGATTTTCGTAATCGATTACAGATGTTATGTTCAAAACTGAAACACATATCAACCGATTTCGTAATCGATTTATTTAGTCTTCAATAATCGATTAACAAATACTCCAGAATCGATTTGGCCATAAGCTCAGAGTTCACTGGGTTCAAAAGATCTTTCCAATCGATTTGCCATCGATGTGTGTTTAAGTCAGTGATCAGCTATTTTGATGTTATCGACTTGCCAATCGATTGTATGTATTTGTCTGAAAGTTCTTACCTGGGGTTAGGTTCAATCGATTTCCCAATCGATTGCAACCAAACTTCACTTGATTTGAATTTTACACAAATAAGATTGTCCAATCGATTGTGTTTGTCACAGGGAAAGGTTATTTTGGCAAAGATATTTAAAGCAATCGATTTCCAATCGATAACCCTTAAAACTGGGGTGTATTGGTGATTGTCCAATCGATTCCCAATCGATTTTATTTCATCAGGTTTATTTTGTGAAATGTATAATCGATTTGGTCAATCATTACCCCATAACTGGGGTGCTACTGACTTGGCAATTTTTCATTTCTAATTTAGTCAGTCGATTGTCCATTCGATTATACCAACACAAACAGTTGTGTTTCCTTACACCCTTGTTATGAAATCGATTTCCCAATCGATTTGCTTTAGTCAAAAATCAACTTTTGTTGATTTCTTGTGTTCCAAGCAACCTGTTCCAAGTGTGTAGGATTTGATTGTTGTTCCTGAAATCTTGCTCAATTCAAATATTAGATTTATCATGTAGTGTATGAACATTGTTGATTTGTTAATTATGTCAAAATTAGGAATCAAAGGACTAAAGTCCAACAATCTCCCCCTTTTTGGCATAATTGACAATTCATACAATTGTAACTTGAGCATTTCAAAACAACAAGCATAAGAGTATTATAAACTACATTATTAAGTATTATTAAGTATCAGAGCAAAAAACATCAGATTGTAAAAACAATGCAATTATCAAGTTATAATTTTTCTCCCCCTTTGTCAGTTAAGTCAAAAAGGCAGAAAACAATTCCTCCCCCTATGTTAAAGAACATAAGCATTGGGTTTGAAATCATATAACATAGTGCATCAGAAACAATGAAGTTTATGTGTATCAAGTCAAAATCAATCATAGCAATTGATGAGCAACTTAGATGATTAAGCCAAATGATATAAAATTTAAAAAAAAATTCATCATACATCACAGGATTATAACAGGTCAGAGCAAAAAAGTACAAAACCTAAGGGTCCTAATCACCTAGTCTAGGCTGGTCCTCACTATCATCTATGGGAGAGGTTGAGACCGCTGTATTAACCTCAGCAGGTGTCTCCTCACCGTGAGTCTCAGGGTTATCTAGGGGATCCGGGTTAGGTTCTTCTACTGCTTGACGACCAATATCCGCGATGTCTTCAAACGACAGTTTGATGCCTAGGTGTGCTTGAATCGCATCCACATCCTGAACAACTGAGTTCAAGGATGCTTGCAGAGTCCTTAAACTTGCTTCCAATCTGGACTGAGATTCTAACACTTTGGCATTGTGTGCCATTTGAGCTTCAATGAATTCCATTATTTTGCCAACAAAATCAGGAGTAGTAGGTGCAGTGACTGGTTGAGGCTGAGGCTGTGGCTGATGTAAGACCCATAATTTTAAAGTACACTTTATGTATTTATTGTGTTTTGGATTTTGGCCCTGAGGCTTTTTAGCCAAAATTAATAATATTATGGTGTGTATAGGATCAAAAAGTTATTTTGACCCCGTTTAGAATTACTCGTCGATAAATAAATTTAAATTAAGTGC
>PGTU02000953.1:0-11951 GCA_002896215.2 Cicer echinospermum
GTTATGTGTTAATTGTTAATTTCGGTTGGTGACCCTTTACAACTATTGTGGAAATCTGGGCTTTGCCCTCAGATTAGAGCCAGGACGATCCTACCGGTTCGTACCCTGTGGATGGGAATGTAGATGGGAATGCCTGACTGGAGCCATGTTAGGAGGATCTTACGGGGCGCGTGGAGATCACTCAGGGCGTTTAGTTTGTTTTGGAGAATGATCAGATTAGGTTGACATAGAGGGAACAAACATCTTTCTTTTGGATTGTATTTATTTTAAAATGGAAGACTGTACCTATACTAATATTGTAAGCTTGACATGTTATTTTCGATGGGTTACATGTACCACTTTTTGATATGTAAATATTTTGGATTCATATTTTGAGAAACTTTTCCGCTGCTTGTAAATTATAATGACTCAATTATTTATCCAAAGGTATTACCTTATTTATTTCTCTGTTTTATTTTAATTTATTTTGAAAAAAAAATACACCCTCGCTTTGAAAATCGGGGTGTTACATTTTTTATGTCAACCCAGCGACTAGCAAGGCTACATAAAAGTATAGACTATACAACACTCAAAGTAGAGTACCTCTGCAACCACATCTTCATTCCCAATAGGATTCATTGAGCATGTTGAATAAACCATTCTTCCACCAACTTTGAGTAAAGATAAACCTGAAGCAGTTGATATTGCTGCAATATAAGTCTAAAAAATCTAATCCAAAAAACTTTATGTCTCAAATTCATTTCTATTCATTTAACACAATAAAAAGAAGTAGATTTTTTACCGCCTATAATCTGTCTTCAAAAATCAGAGCTAGGCTACAAGCGAAAGTCAATTCATATAACATAATACGAAGATCTTCATTAATGTAAAATAATGTTTTTCATCTTCAGAAGACACAAAACAAACATGACACATAGAGAAGCTACTACTCTACTCCTTGAGGCTCAACATAATACAAGTGTGTTCTCTTTCAAATATTTAGGAGAGATGTATGGAACAATTTATAGAGCAATATTAATCTGGAAGAACAAAAGGTTTCATTCAATGGCAATAACAAATTTCAAAACAAAGGCTTAAAACTGAAATCATGCAAAGCTAAGACTGAAATCAATATAAATGAATGTTCATTGCTCATGAAGATTGTCATACTATTTAGCATGTTTTGTGCTTTTTCAATTACCAATATCAAGATGTACAAAATTGCTACTAGAGGCTGCAACTTACTTATTCAACATGAATTGAAGACTAGTTCTGCAACTTACTGAATATAGTTGTCTATCACAATAATATCACAACTTACTGAATATGATGCAAATAATATTAATTAAATAATATAATGGAGTACATTGAAAATTGAAAGGGACAACTATTTCTTGGCAATTTTTTTTACAAATGGGTTAATTGTTAACTTTTTTCATATACAAAGTAACTTAAACATTTAATTTATTGCGACGTTTCAATTAGATCTTAACATTTTATGATAATAATTCGAGAAAATTTTCAAACTTAAAGGACTGCATGAATAATTAAATATATCTTAAAGATTAATGTGCAAACCAATGTAACTTAAATGATCGAATCGAAAAAAATAATTAAATGACCAAAGAAAAAAATGAACTAAACTTAAAGAGTATCTGGGTATTTTTGCTTAAATAAATTTTCTGAAGTCTGAATGAGACACTTATAAATATCAACAACACGTCACTCGTAAAAAAAAAAAAAAACTTTTTGAATATGAAAATTTATTAAAGTAAATTTTTTTTGATAAATAAAAAGTAAAATTGTTACCATGTCGAACAAGTTTTAATTACTCAGTTGTAAGGTAAGATCTATCAAATTAAGAAAAATGAAAAGATAAACAAAATTTGTCATTTCAAGATTTTAGCAATTTTAAAATTCTCCGTGAAAATGTTAAGACGAAGATTTTGCCACTTCAAGATTTTAACAATTTATTAATTCTCGGGGAATATGTTTAGACGAGAGTAAACCACTATAATTTAATAATAAAATCACGGGTTACTATGATTCTACCAAATTAACGGTTCATATTTATTTTCCGATAAAATCATGTGATATTTTTTTTATCAAACTCCTATAAAAAACAGGGGTATGATTATAAACGTTAATTATTTCATGATGTAAGTTTTTTATAAATCCCTTTATTTTCTTCCAAACTCCACTTAACTCTATCAATTTCAAACATATTTTTATTTGGACTAATATTAAGGAAGAAGATATTCATAGACTCCCAAAGCTTTATTAAATTAATAATAGAACAAACATGCAAAAGCTTCTAATAACTATTTTAAATTATAAAAGCTTCAAATAACTCTTATCATATAAATGAAATTTCTAAGATACAAGTTGTCAAGAAATTTACTCCTAACAAAGGAAACAGAGAAAGAAAAGAATGGTGCATTTTTATATACTCCTATAACAGTGGCAAAGAGCATTAATTGTGATGACCAATACATCTAAGGAGAAAAAAAATTTCTTTAGTTATTTTTTTTTAAGAAAAGGAATTTAAATTATGAAATCAAACAAATAATGCTTAAATTAGAAAACTAAAAAATTTACAACCCAACATAGTCATCCTTAAAAGCTAATCACTCTATTGCTCTAATATTTTGGAGAACAAAGTCAAAAAATATCTTTAAAGAAATGTCGTTCATAAACAATAAAAATTGGACCTTCCTTTTGAGATGACTGATGATAGAAATTCTTTTAAGTTGTTTATTTTATTGAGGGAGAAAAATGATAATAAAAAACTCATTACTAGTCATTACATGTAAGAGTTTATACTAAAAGAAAAAAGAACAAATAAAAAGAATAGAAGTAGACATTTATGATTCAAATTCTCCCTAATTCCATAAAACTCAAGGGGGGTCATGGAAAACTATCTCAAGTTCAAATCTAATCAAATTTATATACACAAATATTTCCATATTTCATATAGACCAAAAAAAATATAGCCTACACAACTTGCAAAATGCAAATAATCTAATTTTCCTAAGAAGATTCCAACCCAGATGAGATCTTCCAAATTTAAACCTCATTTGTCAAGGCTATTATGTGATCCAACTTCACTAGAAGCAGTAACTCTACCAAACCATGACAAATGAGGTTTAAATTCAGAACATCTCATCACAATATTCTTTTCAATTGTTGATTTCTGTTGCATTAATTCGATGCAGTCTACACCTAAATGAACCTTCATGAGTTGTTGGTGAACAATAACACATCTTCTTATTAGAATGTGTACTAGTTGATTTGCATTTGTTCTCCTTTA
The DNA here is from genome assembly GCA_002896215.2 of Cicer echinospermum. Classification (NCBI taxonomy): domain Eukaryota; kingdom Viridiplantae; phylum Streptophyta; class Magnoliopsida; order Fabales; family Fabaceae; genus Cicer; species Cicer echinospermum. The sequence continues at coordinate 3,290 of PGTU02000953.1, forward strand.
TCAATTCTTTTGCATCTTGATTTTTAGGTGAAATTGGAGGTTTCTTATTGGAATTCTTAAATGGTTTGCTCTCTACCACATTTTCATGAGTTTGTGTCCTCTTTCTCATCAATTTCTTCAGCAATGGTTCTCCTCTTTCACTTGCTATGTTATGCATTTTGCTAGTTCTGAAAATAATAAAAGTGACACATACATAAGTTAGTGGAAAATTACATAAAAACATAGGAAAATTAAAGAAAATCATAGCTTATTTGACTCTTTATTGCTTCAAAGGATGATACACAAGATAGAACAAATGAGTGTATATATAATTAAAAGGGACCAAAAGTAAGAAACACAGGAAGTTATCTAAAAATTGAATTGGGTTAAAAATTTATCAATAAAGATTTAGGATTTCAATTTAGGTGGTTCGTAAGTTTATTAAAAAAATTGAATTTTAATTTAGCTGATTTAACATTAAAATCATATGTATATTACAAACATAAAGGTAAATAATTAACTCGATAAAAAAACATAAAAGTACTAATTTATTATTTTCATCTAACTTAAACTTAAAGAGGATGACATCTTATATTTATGCATAAAATTAAGAAACATATAGTACTATTTTATTAAGGGAGCTAATAATAAATCAATAACATTACTTGTGGAGGGGACTACCGAATTTATACACATACAACGTGAGATTAATCAGTTTTAAACAAAATTAAGAAAAATATATCCATATAAAAAAAAACTAATTAATTCATGTGATTTTGATTTTAATTAACAAACCCCACAAGCCAGAAACTTGGCTTCCAAGATTCACGTCAAAAATCAAAATCAACACATGTAAGTTACACCAAAGTTTCAATTAAGAGCAAAAAGTATATTACTTGAATGACTGTCCAGTTTTCATAAATAATAAATAACAAGAATCATCCCTCCCAAATATTGATCATATAAATGGCATGAATTAAAAGAAACCTAAATTCTCAATGAATCAAATTTATAATATTTCACGCAAGAAAAAGAAAACAAGAAGACAAACACATAAAGAATTAAAGAACACAAAAGAAAGATGAAAAGAACGTACGGAAGAGAAGCGTTAATGAAAATAGTGTTGGAGTGAGAATTGATGTTAGAGCAATAAAGTTCGGTGGACATTATTGATCACAGTACTATTGATTAATTTCGATTTGAGAATTCAAGAATTAAGAGAGAAAGAGAGCAAAATCAATTGATTGAGGTATTAGCAGAAAGAAAGTATGAATATGTGGAAGAGAATTAAGATTTCTTTGCTTTTATAGGTATAAGGTTTATGTTTTTTAATGATACCAAAATCAACTTTGTTAATGGATCGATAGATTTACGGGTAAAAATTTTATGTACCCGTATCTAAAAAGATTTGTTTATTTTTTTTTTCAAAATAATTACGATTTTATTCTGTGAAAAAATAAAGATTTGATTTTTTTATATATGAAATAAAAATTTGATGTTGGCGTAGAGGACTTTAAGTAAAATAGAGTGGGGACTTTTGTTTAATAATTTACTCCAAATAAAATTTAAACAAAAATAATAAATTATATTACTGATTGTACTATATATGTAATTTTAAGAAATAAATTTATCATCTAAATTATTTATAATTAATTAAGACAAAGTCTAAATCTTTAAACAATATAACAAAGTAATAATCAATAATGATTAATTTAAAAATAGCATCATTAAATAAGGTATATATTATTCTAAATATATGAGAGCTAGGTTGTATTTTTTATCTTATTTAAATAAAATCATGTATTATAAATGTGGATTGTATATACTAAAATCCCAGCAATCTGCCACGGTATAAATATGTGTCATAGTGTCTTGTATAATTTTTAACATATTTATGTAACATATTAAACATTTAAGGTGCAGTGAGTTTGATAGCAACTCTGGACCTTAATTTAAATAAATAAATATTGTTAATATAAAACTTTTAAATTGTCAACATCTTAATAGTTTATGACTATAATATGCTTAAAAAAACACGGATAATAGTATTAACTAATAAATTTTAAAAGACAATTATGGGAGTAATATTATATTGGCTGAGTTCAATACAAGTATTAGAAACACCGAGACAAATATTGTCTCTTAGCTATATATATTAAAAAAAAACACAACAATATTATTTCTTTATATGAAAAATATTTAAAAAAAAATAGGTGGAAACCAAAATAGTTCTCCATGATAAATATTAACAATTATTGGAACAAATCATTTATCATTGTCATAACAAAAAAATAAACATACATCAAATATATTTGTACTGATAATTATTTAAAAACATTGAACATAATAATTTGATATGATAAATAGAAGGAAAAAGGTAAGGACTACATTTGACACTAATCATAAAAAATAAAAACTACACCTATGATCTTTAAGTTTAACTCTATTCTCGCTTAGATTTTAAGTTTATATTTATTCTCCTGATTTATCGTCACATTTAGTTATATATATGTTCATGCATCGTTAGTCTATACAATCTAATAGAAATCACACTAGATGGAGAACTCTGCATTGAATGAAATAGTGGATGTTAGAATCACATATAGAGAGACGACTTCCTATATACTCTAAATATTATGATTTAGGTAAAAGAGATTATGTTCATTCGACTTGTCGTTGATCTTACCTTAATGTGATGATCTCCAAAACTTACCTTTGATGACCCCAACTAACAGGTAACAAAGGCAAGAGCATGATGGTACCACACTACACATCTTTAGTGTTAGTTTAAGTCAACAATCAATAAAGATTGAGGAGCACCTTCAAATTCCATTTGCAAAGAAGAACTAAGAGCAATATCGAGAAACAAAAATGGAATTTGTTAAGAAGTTGGGTATTTGGACATGAGAGGACAACATATTGTTCTGGTAATCCCCAACATCAATCTATTTTATATAGATTTTAATTTGTATCATGAATTAAAATCTTATATCTAATTTTGATTGTATGTACAAGGCAACATTTATTATGTTATTAACTTATGCTATACTAAAGTTCTTACAATAGATAATTATTTAATAGAACATTAATATGACTTGTCGTGGTACCCTGATTGAACTTAAAACACGTATTCTTAAAGTATTCATAGTCAAAGTATTATTGTAATAAGGACAACGACAATACATCCAGACTATTATGTGAGTCGATTGATAATCACATCTCACGGGTCATGGATATGCAATATCAAGTTTCACCTAGATATAAATATAGGAGTAATATTTTATTGGATTGGAATCCATTATCATTCCGGAGAGACAACACTACATAATTGTTGACTGTATAAGTGTAATATGCAATTCTCATAGCGACCAAATGTCAAATAGTCATATGACATGAAGTCTTCACGATCCCTATCATGGGAGAAGAGTGTAGACTTTAAGAAAATCCAAGACGCTATCTATTATTAGACAACTTTCATAAAGGTAGTTATTGGACCTGTAACAAAAACCATGTGGAGAATGTGATGATGATAGATATGATTATCCCTCCTACATAACAGGAAGTTATTTCTTGGCCCACTCGATATTGTGAAATCGTTGAAATGCGATGGTCAATCATATAGTGAAACCTGTTTGGAAACCAAGTTGTTGTCCTTTTGTGATATTTGATATTAACAAAGGTATTTATATGAGAACACATTAAGTGTGCAACAATTAGAACAGAAGATCAGAGGAAATACTAGAGGAGTGCCAGAGGAAGTCACCAAAGCGACCATTGACCGAAGTGAGATTAGAGGAATCAAAAGCCATACACATCTCTCTTTAACCATATGCCTCAGAAAGCAACCTACCTATAAAGGTATGAAGACTGTCTCTGATGTTTGACTTTTAATTTGGGTTTGAAGAATGTTTGAAGACTAAATTTGAAGCATGCCTCTAAAGCCCTTGGATGCCTCTGATGTGCACAAACTCAATATGCCTCTAAAGAGTTTATATCAAGCTATCATTAACTCTGAAGAGATTGTTCAAGTCAGGCATTCAAGCTCAAATTTTGCCAATCAAAGGTTGCAACACACTCAAAATGCTCCTTATAGATATGCAACCTTTAATTTTGCACTAACTCTGATGATTCAATAATGTGATTTTCAAAAAGCCACTAATTCTAAAGCCACACAATTATGACTTTTATTATCCAAGAAACACAACATCTCACTCCAACAGAAAAGCAATGGCTCAGATGGAAAGTCAATGGATCTGATTGAAAAGAATTCATTATGAAGAAAATACTTAGCTGAATCAGAATTTCTGAATATTCAAGAACAAATGCCCCACTCAACTTTGTCTTGAAAATAATGGATGAGAAATTTGTCATTATGAGCGTGATGAGCCATTTTCTACAATAAATGTCAGATGGTTTTTAGGACATTTGGCAACTTTGTATTTTCTCAAACTCGTGTACCTTGATTTTGAAGGATCGCCACGTCGGGAACCAAGCACATATCAAAAGCTTCAAGACCATATACATTACTTCTTCAATTGCTTTTATTCGTCTTCGAAAACATGAAATTTTCTTTCGGTTGTGTATCTTTACTGATGAATTAAGTTGTTGCCAATTTACGTTAGTATCAAAAATGGAGTACTTAGGGTGCGCTTAATGGAATATTTTCTAAGAGTTATGTGTTTTGGGGTGACACGTAGCCCATATGAGATGGGATTTGTGATTGGTTAGGTTTAGGGGGTTGAAAAGTTGGAATGGTTTGGGTTATTTTTCCATGGGGTTGATGACTAAAGAAGGAGTATAACCAGGTGTGAGACCGTACGTAGAAATTGCATAGCTGATGTATGAAACTTGTTGAGTAGTTGGAAGGTAAAGGCTCTAGTGGTGAGGAAAGAGTGGATTTGGTTTTCATTATTTGCAGAGTTGGAGGGATCCCATATGTACTCTCCTTCCTTGCCAAAATTTATAGCTTATAGGATTCGAATACCTGTCCTTCAATTGGTTAATCCGCTCTTATCACTTCTGGTTTTGCACAGTTTATTCATTATCTTGAAGTTTGCGCGAGTTTGATAAGGTGGTGTCGGTGGAAACAACTTTATTGATTTTTTTTTCTTCTGTTTTTTTAAATAAATAAATAAAATTCTATGAGTATATATTAAATATGAACGAAATGAAGATGACATCGATTAGTTAATTATTATAGTTGGATCTTCGGGAACCATGAGCCATACATAAATTTTTAATCGAAAACGAATATTATTAGTCAAGAAAATATGAAGATCGTTAAACAAAAACAGCAAATCCTTCATTGATGAAAAAAAAAGAGTTCATCACAAAATTAAAAAACTACATCGACTATCAATCTTCTCTTTTAATAGGACAATCAATCTTCTCCTCCAATTCTTCTACCAATTTTTTTGCAATATTCAACGAATTTGTAGACTTTGACTGGAGTATGTTGAGAGATGCATTACCGCATTAATCTCTCTTAGTGCTTCGAATTTTATGATTGCTTGATTAGCTAGCATTGCAATTTTTGAAAAGTTGTTTTTCCAATGCTTGCCTTTATCTTTCCAGCTCTTTATAGACCTCTTGATTCTTCAACTGACCTAGCAACATCATAAAACAATTCTCTCAATATATTGTTTCATCCCTTTAAGTCATTATAGATCTTTTCTTGGTAATCAATGTAATTCTTCAACTCACTAGATTCTCCATTTATGTTCTTAATGCGTCTTGATGTTTTGAGAGTAATTCTTCAATTTCTTCTTTGGGTTGCCTCTCATTCCTTACTTGACTCTCATACTCAGCTACCATTTCTTTCATGTTTCTTTAAATCTTCAACTCCTTTTATGTTCCTCTCAGAGCTTGCTGATTTTGTCCACAATTGCTTCCATATATAGGCCTCTTCAATAGCTGCATTCTTTTCTTGCTTTCGCACATCTAAATCTAATTTGCACCTCTCAAACAATCTTGTATGTCAAGTTTATTTTCTTTTTCAATTTCAAACCACTTGTTGCTTCTCTCAATAAATGACTCTTACATGTTTTTCTTATTGTAAGTTCTCGTTATCTTGGGAACTTTTTCTAATTTCGTTTGTGGCTCTTTTTTATTCTCTTCATATTTAACAATGATGTTTTGAGTCTTCTATTTATTCATTGGTAAGAAGGGTAGGTTCAAGTATTTCCTGATCACTCGAGGGGTGTACTATGAAAGGCAACTTGATTTCTTGGACTCTTTTCTTTATCCATTGTTGATTAGGGTTCTTTTGTGTTGCAACTTCTGCATCTGAGTTCTCTTCTTTTTCTAATGATCATTTCCCAAGCTCGACTTATCCTTTCGCAACATTTGTGTGTTCTACTATACCCGTATTGTGCAAACAAAAGCTTCCAATGACTTATCATCTAGTTTCTCCAACATAGCGGTAGCCAAGTTGTCTTATAGCTACCGTCGGTTTGTAATTAATACATCCTTTGGTTCCATTAGAGGTACATTTGGAAAATCTCTGCATCGCATATTACTTCCTCCATCCCCTGTTCTCTATGATACCATAAGATTGTGTCCCTAGTAAGGCTATCTATACTCTGAGCCCATTCACAATTACTTTTACCTCCAACATGATACCCTTTCTTGAAACATATGAGACATACACTGAACCATGTATACAACACTGGAAACACACATTAAAATTGTTCCCCCTTTCTTCTCGTGTCGCATATGCAGAGAATTAGTATACATCATCAAGAACCGCGAGAACTAGATTTTGTTTTATTTTTGTTAAAAGCTAAGAAGACATTGATGGAAGTAAAATCTACAAAATTTGTCAAGGTTTGGAACAAAACAAATACCATAGATAATGAGGACAAACATCTATTAAAGTTAACTCATTCTTTTTTAACAGCTAATCCTGACACTTTTGCTCTAGATATTTTCTTGAAAAACCATGAATAGCTCCTTTTTCCTCTTTTTTTACTTGCCAATTATCTTACGTCGATTTTCAAGCACTTCAGTAAGTGCACTCAATCTCGGTGGTTGCCCAATTATATCGATAAGCATTTCCTTAGGAAGTAACCCAATATTCGTTCAAATTCCTCGAATGTCGGGGCCAACTGAAAGTCATGAAAGGTTGAACACATCTTAAGAGAGGATCGTAATACTGAGCCATGCGGTGAGGGCTCCTATTATTGCACATTCACTGCAAGAAATTTAGGATATTCTCATATTTGTGAAAGAAACTCTCACGTTGTATGATTTTCATTTTGACTGATGATGATTCTTCAACTTTTTAAATCAGGTTTGCTTGAAATTTAAAATAAGGTTTTCTTTTTTTTTTTTCCGATCCCATTGTCCACTTTAATTTAACACATGACTATGGTCCTTATGATTCCCCAACAATCCTGAAAATTGATGCAAAATGCCAATTCATTTTTTAAAATAAACAATGTCATGAGATATGAATACAATTATGTAAAATGATTGTTGTGAATATATAAAATTTTGAATGAATGTATAAGGTATATTTTTTTTTTTTTGCTTATATGGATATTCTTATGATGAAATGGTCTATTGACTTATGTAATGAAACTCTCACAAGGGTGGCTCTATAATTCTAAACACGGTTCCTAGAGCCAAGAATCCTATTTTGGAATATTGTTAACAACAATAGGTAAACTATTTGGAGTGACAATACCCTCAACAAGATCAAACTCAATGTGAGATCTTCATGCTTACCACACAAGATGTACATCTAGAAGGCTACCACTACGCAACCTCGAAACTAAACTTAAGTTTTGTTCAAACTCGAGTATAAGGTTCTACTCATAAGTGTGCGTCTTTGTAAAAGTGTAAAGTGTGGACTAAGTATATATCAATAGCTCCATAATACTAACAAAACATATATACATATACAAAATAAATAAATAAACAAATAAATAAAAATGATATACTAGCTTTAAAGAGTATTATACTGTCAGATAATTATTATTAAGAAATAATAAACACATAAATTAAAAGAAAATGAAAAACAAACAAATATAAAAAAAAAAGTTAAAAAATTATGCACAATTAATTATGTTAGACTTAACTCTCCAAAATATCCCCATGTAGTAGAGTCGCCAGCTGTCGCTGCCTAAATTTTCGAGTATTTCTCGAATTCAATGGAGTCACCACAAAAATTTATTTTAAAATAGAGAAATATTGGAAAACCCTTAAAAATAGAAAAAAAAATGGTCATTGAAATCAAATTTTGAGTTCGAGAGTCGATTATGCGTAGGGAAAGTATTAGCACGCTACGACATCCATTAAAATTCGGTTACCTAAAATTAATTGTGCAAGATTAATATTAACTTAACTATATTTATTTCTCCTTATTGTTAAATATGAATAACAATTATTTTTTTTAAATATAATTTTGGAATAAATGTGTGCTTAAGAAATAAAGGATAAGAAAAAAAGAAATTTTTATTAATGTGCTTGACAAGAATATGATTCAAAAAAAATGTGGATGTGTTGATTGTTTTTTAAAGAAAATTTGTCTTGTGATAAAAGAAATGTTTTGACGGAAAGAAAAAAAAAAGTTTAATTTGAATAATTATTTTAAAATATAAATTTTAGGACAATCAAGTTGTACAACTCGTGTCTCAAAACTCAAGGAGTAAAAAAAATGATGTCACATCTAATTTAATCA
>PGTU02000956.1:0-23272 GCA_002896215.2 Cicer echinospermum
TTAGTCTGCATATTGATAGCAAGCCAATAAACAAAGAATATATCACATTAGTCTTAAAAAAAATTTAAAAACTCCAACGACTTTTCACATTTTTGATCACCAATGCACTACAAGAACCTTAGAACCTTTCATTTTCCAGGTTATAAACTACGTCAACAATCAACAGTTAACTAAAAGTCAGGGAAGAGAAACTGTTAGAAGATATAAAAATATCTTGAAATATCAGATAACACATTAGATTATCTTAGAGCTTCCTGTAATGTGGATGATAATGAACTCTGGTATATCGGCTGATCATATCATAAAGCAAGGGGAGGCTGGAGATTATATACATTGTTACATGCTTGCACATGAATTCTTTAAAAACAGACTAACAAAAACCAGTGTTGCTAAATAGCGGCTATAGCACCATAGTTAGCATAGCAAAATTCAACTTCGTGATCCACAAATTGACAACATCAACCCAAAAGTATGGCAGGCTTATGGCACGTAATGGTGCAAAAGCCACTCATCTCACAGTTCATAACCAAAGTTGAATCTTTCAGTACTAACAACTCGGCAACTAATAAAACAAATCAATCTTGAAGAACCAAATGAAAAATCTATTCAACTTTTAGAATACCCTCAAAATGGTAAAAGAAACATTATTTGAAACCATAAAACTAAACAAAAGCCCCAAATTAAAAAATGGCAAAGATGAACTATAAAATTGTATAGCACTAAAGAAGAGAAGAAGCTTCTCACCCTATCATAATCAGAGCACAACACATTGGCAGAGGCTGGGTCCACTCGATATAACATCAGTTCAATGATGCTCTGCAAATCTGAAAGTCAAAAACATAAATTTCCTAAACCATCCACTCCAGCTTCCAGGCTTCAATTTAAAAAAACAATCACCAATCGAAAAGGGGAAAACATATATATTTTCACAATCAATGAACTTAAAACACTTATTAAGCTAGTAGGAGGTTCAGAACTCAAATTTTGACTACGAACATAAAATACTAACAACTAATGCTTATAACAAAAACACTTCTTCAGCTAAATATGACTTGAGTCAAAGGCAATCAAAAGCTCAAAACAAGTAATTAAATAAATAAAATGCTTAACGCCTTGGTAAAATGCATGTGATCAAATTGCTGAAAGGTAAGAAAGACTTTTTTCTTCCACGAGATGTAAAAAAAACCATTATTACATTGAAGGCTTTTTAAAGCAGATATTTAATGATCATTAGGGTAAATAAATTCAATTAAGAGTTTTACTAATAAGTTGTTTTACAATTACAAACAGAATGAAAATAAACTCAACAAATTTATTTATAAATTATTTTGTTCATTACTTTATGAAAAATACGTTTTAAAATAACTTAAAAATATTCCTGTTAACCCTTTCAAACATGAGTTTAAGGACTGTTGTACATCTTCATCCAATTAGATTTCTTTGGTTTGTTGAGATATTTTATGAAGTGTTATAACATTTCATTAAAAAAATTTACTCTATCATTGCGAAATCCAATGGGGTCTTTTAAGGACAAAATCATCAAGGTTCGCATAAAACCTAAAAAGACAGACAATACCTTATAAAAAGCAGTACAACAGAGCAACAGACGTAAGGTTGGAAACACATTGGCGCTACAAGGAGGGATTAAGTCACAAAGAAGGGTTGCCAGACCCTTTAGCCTCAACCAAAGACTAAATAGTTGCACACAGCTTAAGAATCGAGGTTACTGATAGTTTATATAATATTCACTCTTCTAAATGTACATTTTAAGGACAAAAACCGTGATCGTTTAAGGAAGAATAAAGCAACTAATACCTCAGAAAAGCAGTATAGCATACATAAGGCAAGAACAAAAACTATTCAAACATTTACAAAATATATTTCTAGAAATGACTTATTAAATAAATAAACTACAAACACATTCTAACTTCTTAAACAAACCTGTTTCAACACTAGAGAGTATTGTACTTTTGGAAAATATTTCTATTTTTGAAAATACTTTCATTTTCATAAAATTTGTGTTAATTTAGTCAATAAGACAATAAAAGAATTTTTAAGTGAACATTTCTAGAAAATGAAAATTTCAAAAGATGTTTTCTTTATTTACATAAATGCATCTTCATTTAACTAAGTTTTTTTATCTTCTCTTCATAGTGGTTCATTTCAAGAGTTTTTCATGGAATAATAGAAACACAAAATATTTTCAAAAAGGAAACGGAAGAAAATAAACATCAATCAATTAAAAAGCTGATTCCAAGAGTTAAAAATACAGTCCAAAGAAAAAGCACTTTCATTTAAACGAAACCTGATTTTGTGAACAATGTGAATGCGGGATGAAAAATCGAATAGGAGGAGCATTTTCCGAAACAACAACGTAACAGTTCTTCAGAAGTTTGTGATAATCGGAAGGATCATTCGGTCTAACAAGAAACGACCTGGCATCGGAGCTACAGCCAAGACAACTCCGTCCTTTGCAATGGCAAAAGGTCAGGAGAAGGAGATGGAGAAAGGAAGCAAGGAAAGGATTGTGTCTGTGAGGGTTCGTGCTTTGTTTCGGAATAGACGCCATAGTACGCCTGGAACTTGTTGTTTGCGTTTTCTAGGCATTTTCCCGGGAAAGTGAGGGAAAAAGTGAAGACGAAAGGATTTTTCAAACGGGAGAAGTTTGATATAAATGGAGAGTATGAGGGTGTTTTCGTCTGAAGCTTTACTTGAAAATATGCGGTTTATTTTATTTAAAATAATTTTTTTTTTTATTTATCTCACAAATTTATTTTTGAAATTGTAAAATAGTGTAATTAAATATATAATTATTCACGTTGATTATTTAATTATTTTAGAGATAAATTTGTAACTAATTGTAATTGTGCATGATTAATTACATACAAATTAAGTCATAAAAGATTTAAATTTCATAGAAAAATTAGTCAATATTGTGATGACATTGGTATGATACAAATGTAGATGAGTCAAATATTCATTAATACGTCATATTATAATTTCTAAAGATAAAAGTTTAAATATGAATTGTTTTTATTATTATTTTACAATTTGATCACACTTCGATCGCATCATTTCAAACAATTCTCGTTTTAGAAATGCTCCAAATTTTGTAAAAAGCATATGGAGAGTGTTTGTTCACACTTCGATCGCATCATTTCAAACAGTCTGAGGTATAAGAAAAAGGGAGTTGCCCCACTTCATACGATCCAAACATCAGAATGATCTATATACCCTTAGTAGTAAGAAGGCAAAGGGCGACAACTTGATCACTAGTACTACAAAACATTTATTTTTAAGTAAAAATCTCATTTTCTCACGCACGTGCACAAATCAAACATCATCCCATGCACTCTTTGAGATCATTGGTACCTAAATGTTGGTGTAAGGGGTCAGTTCATCCCACAACAAAAATTAAACCAAAGAATAAATTAACAGCTATAAAATATGAATATAAAATCTTTTCGTAATAAAAAATTTAATGAAATTGATTCTTTAATAGTTCTCAATATGTATCAAAAGTTATAAAATATATCTAAATAAATCAAGTAGCAATCATAGAGCAAATAATTAGGTCAAAATAAAAAAATAACAATAAAATGTATGCAATTTATGCATGCTCCTAAACATATATGATCCGGATATAACCAGCCACACAAGCTTCCACACAGAAGTCACTCATACCAATGGGAAAAAATTAAACGAGCCACACAGACGTCCACAAAGATGCATATGATATGTCATAAAATGATAATGATGCTCAAAAGTTACATATCACAACCCACTTAGATAATCACACAAATCACCAGCCACTTAGGCAACCACAAAGATAACAATATTTAAAACACAAATCACAAGCCACTTAGGCAACCACAAAGATAACAATATTTAGAACACAAATCACCAGCCACTTAGGCAACCACATAAATAACCGTATTTAAAACACAAATCACTAGCCACTTAAACAATCACAAAGATAACAATATTTAGAACACAAATCACCAGCCACTTAAGGAACCACAAAGATAACAATATTTAAAACACAAATCACCAAGAATACAATAACAACATATATTTTATTCCTTTCACTATAAAGTTTTCCACATTATAAAAATGAACTACTCATTAATGCATCTCAATAATCAATTGTCTCATATTTTTTAAAATATAAAATTCTCATCAATTTCCTCGAGACACATATATTGTTCATAAAAAGTCAAGTTTTAAATTTAAAATACTCAAAAAGTCAAGACTTAGAATCAAATACATCATAATAAACATATTACTAATTATATCATCATAAAAATTAATAACTTTATAATTAAATACTCTAAACCACATAAGGCGTTAACATTTTCACTACAAACATATTTATCAAGGTATAATAATAAAAATAGAACTCTATAATTAGTTTCATCAAGATAAAGGTATTACTCAAAAGAAACAATAAAAGCATTATAGTTAATTTCTTTACAACAAAAATAAAATCAACCTTTTTTAATTTAAGACTTCTTGACATTATGTCAATATCTTACGGATTGCTAATTTAATATCTAGCCTAACTCTGCATGGAGAAAAGCTCTTACCTTAGGCACTTTCTTTCTTAACACTTCTAAATTCGCACGAGAAATAGCTCATGAGGCAATGATGAATTCAACACCGATAGATATTGAGATTTACGACTTAGAAAATTATTTTGGAAATGTTACGAATGACAAATAGGTGTGACAAGAAGAGGCCTAATGGGAAATGTATGAACATATAAGCTATTTACGTTGCACTATTACCATTGATTTCTTGTCTAAAATTGAAGTGCACTTAATTCCAACATTATGCTACAATAATTACTATTTCTTTAATTTTATTAGGTTGTTACAAAGCCAATTGAAATCATGTGTATGAGTTAATTAGGATTAACTAATAGAGTTCACCATATATTGAAGGGTGTCACACACCAATTTTAATTAATTAAATAAATTAGAGATTTTCACATCACCCTTTTAATTTTTTTTTATTATAGTTATGAAACTAAAAATTTCATAAAATTATTTTGTAGACAATTAAAATAAAATTATAAATTTAGTTTAAAAGAGATGAACGCATGAGATACAAAAATGACAATAGTCTTTTTGTGTCATCTCTTAATTGCACAAAAAAAACTTATAATTAAATTTATAATCTTCCTCTAAAAAATAAATTAAAGGTGTTTAAAATGAGTTAATGAACATAATGCCAAGAAAAACACAATGAATTGTCATAAAATCTTGTCATAAAGGAGAGTAAGAGTATGAGTCAAGTCACTAATTTTTGTTTTTATAGGATGGACCAAAAATATTTTCAAAACACTTATACATAAAGGTTGGTTTCACTAACTCTAAAATATCTACTAAAATGAATACTTATTTGGTCGCAAATAAAACTAACAAACAATATAACTTTTATAAATTCTAATTTAATTAAATAATTCAACTAATAATTTATAACCTAAAATAAATCAAGCAAGACAAGAATACCACTCACACATAACAAAATAACACAAACATATCTAACACATCAATTTCATAATTATCAAAACTAATCAAATAAAAAAATACACAATAGTCCATTTTGGAAATAATGACATCATAAATCGTCCCCATGTAATTGTCATGCTAAAACAATTAAATAAAAAATAAAGGTTATATTATTCAATTAGAAATAGAGTGTGATGAAATTTACTTTAATTTATTTATACATTGAATAATTATTAATTTAATAATAAATCATAAAAATTACTAAAAAGACACATATATAATATATATGAAAATTTTGGGGTGTTACAATACTTATCCCCTTAAAAATAGTTTCGTCCTTGAAACTAAGAGGAAAAATAAATGGACAAGCTACATACACGTATTGACACATTTCTTAAAAAAAAAAAATCAAGTAAAATTATTTTAAATCTCCGTTAGTTTTCTACCCTTGTAAAGCTCATAGGGTGTTTTCCTAAGCAGGGGCCTAATGAGAACTCTATTTACAACATGAGTGGCTGTACTAATTGCATCTGCCCAAAAGTACTTAGGTAGGTTGGAGTCCTTAAGCATGGTCCTAGCTAACTCTTCTAGGGATCTATTTTTCCTCTCCACTACCCCATTCTGCTGTGGTGTCCTAGGGGCAGAATATATGTGGTTTGATTCCATGTAGTTCACAATAATTTTGAAAATGATCATTTTGGAATTCACCTCCATGATCACTTTTTATTGAAACAATTTTCTGATCATTCTCATTTTGAACTAAAGCAGCAAACTTTTTAAAAACTGAGAATGTATCACTTTTGTGAGCCAAAATAATAAGTCCATGTGAATCTTGAATAATCATCAACCAGCACATATCCATACAGGTTTCCACCTAAACTCTTAACTTGGGCAGGTCCAAAAAGGTCCATGTGAACTAGTTGCAAAACTCTATTTGTTCTAACCAAGTCTATAGAGGGAAATGGAGTCTTAACCAGTTTACTCTTCTCACATGAATCACACAGTCTATCTTTAGAAAACTTCCTATTTGGTAGACCTAAGACTAACTGTTTGCTGACAAGTTTATTCAAATGATTTATATGTATGTGAGCAATTCTTTTATGCCAAAGCCATGTTTCATCTGAATTGGATAACAAGCAGCATATAACACTTGGTACAGAATTGAAATCCAACATGTAAATGTTGTTAATTCTGTCACCAACTAGCTTTATGTGTTTGTCATCTTTATGCTCAATAATGCAAGATTGTGAAGAAAAACTTACTTGAAAACCTTTGTCGCATAGCTGGCTTATACTCAGCAAGTTGTGTTTTAGTCCTTCAACATATAACACATTTTTGATCACTGTAGTTGACTCATTGCCTATGTCACCAATTCCAATGATCTTTCCTCTATTGTTGTCTCCATATTTGACAAAGCCTCCTTCCTTTAATGTCAAGGATAGGAATTTGGATTTGTCCCCTGTCATGTGCTTCGAGCATCCGCTATCCAAATACCATGAATGCTTAGTGGATGTCAAGCACACCTGCAACACAAAATCAGAATTTTGTTTTTAGGTCCCCAATTTAAATTGGGTCCTGGATGGTTAGTGTCAAACACAGATTTCTTTGCTATCCAAACTTGCTTCCATCCCTTATTGGCTAATTTTTAAATTTGCAATTTGACACAAAATGTCCCTTTCTGCAACAGAAATGACATTTGCCATCAAAGGATGAATGTTTGTTTGGTTTAGTAAAGATGTCATACATACTCTTAGCAATAGCAGATTTTGACAATGTTTGACATTTCTGGTTTGCATATAACCAATACCATATCTGTTTTTATTTCTTTTAACATGCATATTTGGTGTATATCCTAAACCAGATTTTTCATGAACATGTCTTTGATTGCTAAGTATGACATTCAGTTTATCTTTACTATTAGCAAACTTCAATAAATCAGATTTTAATGATGCAACAGTATTCTCAAGTTCAATGCATCTTGCAGATTTGTCATGTGAATCCTTTTTCAGTTGTTCACATAAATTTTCAATTTCTTTATGGTCATTTTTCATTTGTTCAAACATTTTCTTTGTGCTTAACAACTGTTTTATGGAATTCACATAATCATCATGCAGTTCATTGAAAGCTTCTTGTAGCTCATCATAGGTTGGATTAAATTGTGAACTAACCTCATTTTCTGATTCTGAATCGGTATTAGCCATAAGACACAGATTCGCTTCTTCTTCATCCGAAGAGGCAGAGGATTCATCGTTATTATTCCATGCAATATAAGCTTTTCTGGTTTTGGTGACTGATTCCTTGCCTTTTGGTTTTGTAGCTCTATTCTTGTTCTGCAATTTGTAGCATTCTGAATTTATGTGACCAGTCTTACCACATTCATAACATGTGATAGTCTTGTTGTCACTAGTCTTGGAGCTGGATGGTTTTCTGAATTTGTTATCTTTCTTCTTCAGAAATTTCTTAAATTTCTTGACAAGCAACCCGATTTCAGGCTCTTCAGTTTCACTACTGGATTCATCTGAGCAGCTATCTGATTCAGTTTTCGATTGATGGGCTTGAACTTTCAAGGATAATCCTTTCTTTTTCCTGCTTTCCATTTCTGATTCGTCCAGCCGATGCAGTTCCATTTCATGTTCCCTTAGTTTTCCAAACAAAGTTGCTGTTGTCATCTTTGCTAGATCTTTAGATTCAGCTATGGCAGTTATTTTGGGCTGCCATTCTCTGGTTAGACACCTCATAATTTTTCCGATCTGCTGTTCATTGTCCACCTGTTTTCCCAGGGCGTGAAGATTGTTTACAATGTGTGTGAAACTGGTCTGCAGATCGCTGATGGATTCGTCTTTCTTCATGCTGAATAATTCGTATTCGTGCATAAAGTGTGTTTACGCGAGCTCTTTTCACATCTGTGGTTCCTTCATGTGTTTCTTGAAGAATGTCCCACATTTCCTTTGCTGATTTGCAGTTTGATACCCTAAAGAATTCTTCTGCACACAAAGCAGATGTTATAATGTTCTTAGCTTTAGCATTATAACCTACCTTCTTTTTATCGTCCTCAGACCATTCAGATCTGGGCTTGGGAATCATCGAGTCATTTGTTCCTGCAATCTTGGGAATGTATGGGCCATTTTCAACAGCGTCAAGGATGTCTATGCCACTGGCTTCCAGGAATATCAGCATCATGTGCTTCCAGTACATATAAGCTGTTCCGTTGAATGCTGGAGGTCTTGCTAATGATGCGCCTTCTCCCAGAAAATCGTTTGAGGCCATATTCCTTTTATGAGTTTTACCTCTCGAAAAGTCAAGCTCTGAGGCCAATTGTTGATTATTATGACCTCGAAATAATCGGAATGTATCAGTTCTTTAAGAAATTAAGTCAATTTCATACACACAGCGGAATTAATTTGCGGCATACAAGATTAGCAATTACAAGTAGATGGATAAGAGATTAACCAAGATGCATGCGAGTCAAATTTCCATTTTAAACAATATTACCTAACACAGAATATGTTTAACATGCATCTAATATTAATCACACATACAAATATTGCAAGATAGAAAATTAAAGGAGTTAAGGGTTAGAGAAGATTGCACCAAGAATTTATCCTGGTTCAGTTGTCAACGAGACAACCTACATCCAGTCCTGACAATCCAATCGGATTTCAGATTTTCTTGTCCAATAGAAAGAATCGATTACAGATTGTCCAGTTTCATCCCTGAAACCTATCTATCTCTAATGATCTCTTTCCTATTGATCACCCTCTGATCCTTGTAGACACTCAACAGTCTAACACAGAATCAAAGTACGACTCCTTCTTGTTGAGCTCTCTCACCCAAGAAGGTAGCCACCAGTTTCAAGCTGGCTTTCTCGCTTTCGTTTCTTTTCAAAGTATTATTACAAACTGAATAAAAGAAGAACAAAAAGAAGTCTTCAATCTTGATCAATGTGACTTCTCACGAATCTGGATATTCAAGGATTGTTCATGAGAACATTGTCTTTTCTATCAAGAATACTTTTTTCAGCTCTCTCAATGATTATGGATAATCTTTTGGTCTTGATCTGAAAAAGCAGTATCAGATTGTTAACAAAAAATGTATTGAGATTTTTTATCAAAGTTTTTAAAGTTTTTGAGAGAAAAAGATTGAAAGACAGTTTATATAGTTTCTGAAAAACAACTACTAAATCGATTTACCAATCGATTTATTAAAGTTATAAAACATGCCTAATCGATTTGCCAATCGATTATCGTGAGTCTTGTTTTTCTTTAATCTTGAAACTACATAAACTAATCGATTTACCAATCGATTCTTTTAAAAACACTTTTCAGTAAATTATGTGCAGACTTATATGAATCGATTGTGTAATCGATGTTAGATGTTTTGTTCCAATGATAAAGTCACATCAATCGATTACCTAATCGATTACTAAGTCACATAATCGATTTCCAAATACTCAGAATCGATTTGGTCACAAGCTCAAAATTCACTGTGATTTCAAAAAGTTTCTTTCAATCGATTTGCCAATCGATTGTGTTCAAGACAGTGACTTAGCTATTTTGGTGTTAATCGACGTGCCAATCGATTTGTGTGTATTTGCCTGAAAAGTTCTTACCAGATGTTTAGTTCAATCGATTTCCCAATCGATTGCAACCAAACTTAACATGATTGAAATTTTCACAATAGATTGTCCACTCGATTGTGTTTGTCACAGGTGAAGTTATTTTGCAAATAGTACTTAAGCAATCGATTTGCCAATCGATTACCCTCAAAACTGGAGTGTCACTGTGACTTGTACAATCGATTTCCCAATCGATTTGTTTCAATCAGGTTTACTTTGTGAAGTGTACAATCGATTTGTCAATCGATTAGCCTGTAAAACAGGGTGCCACTGACTTGTGCAGTTTTCATTTCTAATTGTGTCAGTCGATTGCCCAATCGATTATACAATCACAAACAGTTATGTTTCCTTACACCCTTGTTATGAAATCGATTTCCCAATCGATTTACTCAGTCAAAATTCAACTTTTGTTGATTTCTTGTGTTCCAAGCAATTTGTTTCAAGTGTGTAGGATTGGATTGTTGTTCCTGAAATCTTGCTCAATTAAGATGTTAGATTTATCATATGATGTATGAACATTGTATGTTTGTTAAATTATGTCAAAACTAGGATTAAGAGGACTAAAGTCCAACAATCTCCCCCTTTTTGCATAAGTGACAATCATACAATTTTAACTTGAGCATTTCAACACATAACATTAACAACATTTCATAGCATCATATATGTACCATTATTGGATCATAAAAACAGTGTATCAGATCAGAGCATAACAGTACAAATGCTATTTATCAAAAACAGAGTATTATTACATTATTTATTACATTATTAATAATTCATTATCAGGTATCAGAGCAAAATCATCAGAGTGTAAAAACAATGCAACAACAAGCATTATCAAGTTATAATTTTTCTCCCCCTTTGTCAGTTAAGGCAAAAAGGCTGAAAACAATTCCTCCCCCTATGTTAAAGAACATAAGCATTGGGGTTGAAATCATATAACATTGTATATCAGAGCAATGAAATTCATGTGTATCACATCAAAGACAATCATAGCAGTTAATGAGCATATCAAATGATTAAGATAAATGAATTCAGAGAGAAATGGAATAAACGTTTAAATTCAGTTTAGATCAAATGAGTACAACAAGTCATAGCAAAACAGCACAGATACTAAAACTCCTAATCTCCTAGTCTAGGCTGGTCCTCACTATTATCTACGGGAGAGGTTGAGACCGCTGTATTACCCTCAGCAGGTGTCTCCTCAACGTGAGTCTCAGGGTGATCTAGGGGATCCGGGTTTGGTTCTTCTGCTGCTTGACGACCGATGTCTGCGATGTCTTCAAACGACAGCTTGATGCCTAAGTGTGCTTGAATCGCATCCACATCCTGAACAACCGAATTCAAGGATGCCTGCAGAGTCCTTAAATTTTCTTCCAATCTGGACTGTGATTCTAGCATCTTGGCATTGTGTGCCATTTGAGCTTCAATGAATTCCATTATTTTTGGCAACAAAATCAGGAGTGGCTGGTGCAGTTGCAGGTTGAGGCTGAGGTTGTGGCTGAGGCTGTGCTAGTTCAACAGCAGGCTGAGATCTTATCCAAATTCCGTGTAACCTTTTCAATTGCATTTGATTTACAATTGATTCTCCAAAAACTAGAGTGGTCTTTGCAGATTCTTCATTTGCCAATGAAACCTTGAAACGTTTAAGAATCTTGGTGATCAGCTGTGGATAAGGTAACATAAGCATGCTCTGAGAAGCTTCCAGCATGTGCCTTAGCACAATCCAAGTCCAACTCATCCTTAGCTCTTTAGATAAGCCCCATAATAGTAGTATGTCCAACTTCTGGACTACTGCATGGTTTCTTGATCTTGGTACAAGCATTCTGGTTAGAGTGTACATCAACATCCGATGTTGGACCTTCATTTGACCGATTGGTAAAGAAATGGTTTCCACAAAACCATCAATCATCAGGTCCTTTACTGCAGCATGCCTGTCAACAGACTCTTCCCAACCTTCGTCAGCCGTATCAGCTTCAGAACTGCCATCGATAGACTTGCCGTAAAATGGCAATCCTGACAAGGTAGAGAAATCATCAAAGGACATAACAATCCCTTTTTCCTTTAACTTGAGCAGTAAACCCTTCTCCAGTCAACTTGAAGGTAGAGTAAAATTCCCTTATCAGCCTTGGGTAACTATCAAGTGTAGATGAAAGAAAGCTCTAAAGTCCATGAAATCTGAGATGATTCTGAAACGTGAATTCAACATTATCAAAGTATGCAAAATCCATAGTTCTCGCCTCATGGATTTTTCTCTTTACAACGTCTGTTGGTATAGAGGGTTGTGCCTCCTTTTCCTTTGGTGCAAGGACTTTCTTGGGAGGGGGTGAAGATATAGGTTTCTTCTTCCTCTTTTGAGAGATTTCCTTCATGGCATCAGCCATGAGTTTTTCTGTTGGGGGTTCCTTACGTTTCTTAGTCTTCTCTTGGATGGGTGCAGGAGCCTTGCCCTTGTCTTTGGCAAGAATTTTATGAGTGGGTATTGGTACTCTCTTTGTTAGAGTGGTGGGGGTAAAGGTGTTTCACTTGTAGAAGAAGATGAAGGTGAAGGAGTACGAGCCTGGGTTTGTTTCACGCGTGCCATACTCGTAGCTTAATGTAGATTAAATGTAGGTAGAATGTAGATTGAATGTACTAACAGATGCAGAGACAGAAGAATGAAGCAGACAAAAAAAAAATCAGTGAAGGTCTGGAAAATGCAATGCAGAAATCGATTTAGAACTGTTCCTACTTATACTCTTAACCTTGTAAATCGATTTCCAAATCGATTAGGTTACCGTTGCTGGGAATCCTCAATCGATTCAGTAATGATTGTGTTCAACGGCTAAAAAAAATCATAACGGTCATATTTCAAATCGATGTTCAAATCGAGTTCCAGTTTTACTTAATCGATGTCCAAATCGATTGTCTTAATGTTGAATACTGAACTAGTCGATTTCCAAATCGACGCTCGGGAAAGTTTAAAAAAAATTTCTGAACTTTGAAGTCTGGGCCAAAGTAATCGATTCCCAAATCGATTTTATAAACCATTTACCATGCTGGTAATCGATTTCCAAACCGATTTAACTGGAAAACATTACTGAAAATACCAGAATAAAAAAAAAATCATACTTCACTAGGATCAATGATCCCTAGTTTCATCCTTATATGCAGAAAACTTTCTCTTGGCAAAGCTTTTGTGAAGATGTCAGCTAACTGTTCCGCAGTGTTAACATACTCAAGCTTAATAATTCCATTCTGAAAGTGATCCCTTATAAAGTGATGTCTTACTTCAATGTGTTTGGTCCTGGAGTGCATTACTGGATTCTTGGTTATACTTATTGCACTTGTGTTATCACACATGATAGGTATTGTTCCCAAATCAACACCAAAGTCCAATAAATGCTGTTTCATCCACAGAATCTGAGCACAACAGCTCCCAGCTGCAATATATTCAGCTTCAGCAGTAGATAACGCAATGCTTGTTTGCTTCTTACTGAACCAAGACACTAGAGAATTTCCAAGCAGATGACAAGTTCCTGAGGTACTTTTTCCTGTCGAGTTTACAACCGGCAAAGTCTGAATCTGAGTAACCAATCAATGTACATGTTGATCCTTTTGGATACCAGAATCCAAGACTTTTAGTTCCTACCAAGTATCTGAAAATTCTCTTAACTGCACTGAAGTGAGATTCCTTTGGATTTGATTGATACCTTGCACACATACAAACACTGAACATGATGTCTGGTCGACTTGCTGTAAGGTAGAGCAGAGATCCAATCATACCATGAAAATCTAGTAACATCTACAGGTTTACCTTTCTCATCTCGGTCTAGGTAATTTCCTTGACTCATGGGTGTATCAATGGACTTAAGATTTTCAAAGTTAAATTTCTTTATCAAATCAGAACAGTATTTAGATTGACTAATGAAAATGCCTTGCTTGCTTTGGTTAATTTGAAATCCCAAGAAATATGACAAATCAGCCATCATTGACATTTCAAATTTACCTTTCATCAAATTTTCAAATTCTTTGCACAATTTATTATTTGTAGATCCAAATATTATGTCATCAACATATACTTGGACAAGCAAGATATCATTTCCAGTAGTTTTAGTGAAAAGGTCTTGTCAACATTTCCTCTTTAAAAAGTTTTGTTGAATAAGGAAATTGCTGAGCTTCTCATACCAAGCTCTTGGAGCTTGTTTTTAACCCATAGAGGGCCTTTGAGAGCTTATACACATGATTAGGAAAATCAGGATTTTCAAAACCAGGTGTTTGGCTAACAAAAATTTCCTCTTGAAGGTCACCATTGAGAAAGGCACTTTTCACATCCATTTGATAAAGATTAAAGTCCATTATACAAGCATAAGCCAATAAAATTCTTATGGCTTCTAGTCTAGCTACAGGGGCATAGGTTTCATCAAAAATCTATTCCCTCCTCTTGACTATAACCCTTTGCTACTAATCTAGCTTTGTTCCTTGTTATCACACCATTCTCATCCAACTTGTTTCTGAACAACCATCTGGTTCCTATGACATGCTTACCCTCTGGCCTAGATACTAAACTCCACACCTTGTTTCTCTCAAACTGGTTTAACTCCTCTTGCATAGCAAGTATCCACTCACTATCTAACAGGGCTTCCTTAATGTTCTTAGGTTCAATCTGAGATATAAAGGCTGTAAAGTTACAAAACTGACTAAGGCTTCTCCTAGTTGCAACACCTTTAGAGATATCGCCTATAATGTTGTCTAAAGGATGGTTTCTGTTGAACTTCCACTCCTTAGGCAACTCACTGGTTTCCATAGGTTCTACAAGGTCTGATCTAGTTGGAGGGTCAGCTATAGGTTGTTCTAGTGGTTCAGATTCTACAACTTCGTCCAAAATGTCATCAACCTTAGAAGGAGTTTTGTTCAAGTTTTTTGTAAATAATTCATCAAATTTAACATGAACTGACTCTTCTATGGTCTTTGTTCTTTTGTTGTAGATTCTATAGGCCTTACTAGTTTGGGAATATCCTAAAAAGATACCTTCATCTGTCTTAGGGTCAAACTTTCCTAGGTGTTCTTTGCCATTGTTCAACACAAAGCACTTACAACCAAAGATTCTAAAGTAGGAAAGGTTTGGTTTTTCTACCCTTGTAAAGCTCATAGGGTGTTTTCCTAAGCAGGGGCCTAATGAGAACTCTATTTACAACATGAGTGGCTGTACTAATTGCATCTGTCCAAAAGTACTTAGGTAGGTTGGAGTCCTTAAGCATGGTCTTAGCTAACTCTTCTAGGGATCTATTTTTCCTCTCCACTACCCCATTCTGCTGTGGTGTCCTAGGGGCAGAATATATGTGGTTGATTCCATGTAGTTCACAATAATTTTGAAAAATGATCATTTTGGAATTCACCTCCATGATCACTTTTTATTGAAACAATTTTCTGATCATTCTCATTTTGAACTAAAGCAGCAAACTTTTTAAAAACTGAGAATGTATCACTTTTGTGAGCCAAAAAAATAAGTCCATGTGAATCTTGAATAATCATCAACCAGCACATATCCATACAGGTTTCCACCTAAACTCTTAACTTGGGCAGGTCCAAAAAGGTCCATGTGAACTAGTTGCAAAACTCTATTTGTTCTAACCAAGTCTATAGAGGGAAATGGAGTCTTAACCAGTTTACTCTTCTCACATGAATCACACAGTCTATCTTTAGAAAACTTCCTATTTGGTAGACCTAAGACTAACTGTTTGCTGACAAGTTTATTCAAATGATTTATATGTATGTGAGCAATTCTTTTATGCCAAAGCCATGTTTCATCTGAATTGGATAACAAGCAGCATATAACACTTGGTACAGAATTGAAATCCAACATGTAAATGTTGTTAATTCTGTCACCAACTAGCTTTATGTGTTTGTCATCTTTATGCTCAATAATGCAAGATTGTGAAGAAAAACTTACTTGAAAACCTTTGTCGCATAGCTGGCTTATACTCAGCAAGTTGTGTTTTAGTCCTTCAACATATAACACATTTTGATCACTGTAGTTGACTCATTGCCTATGTCACCAATTCCAATGATCTTTCCTCTATTGTTGTCTCCATATTTGACAAAGCCTCCTTCCTTTAATGTCAAGGACAGGAATTTGGATTTTTCCCCTGTCATGTGCTTCGAGCATCTGCTATCCAAATACCATGAATGCTTAGTGGATGTCAAGCACACCTGCAACACAAAATCAGAATTTTGTTTTAGGTCCCCAATTTAAATTGGGTCCTGGATGGTTAGTGTCAAACACAGATTTCTTTGCTATCCAAACTTGCTTCCATCCTCTATTGGCTAATTTTTTAAATTTGCAATTTGACACAAAATGTCCCTTTCTGCAACAGAAATGACATTTGCCATCAAAGGATGAATGTTTGTTTGGTTTAGTAAAGATGTCATACATACTCTTAGCAATAGCAGATTTTTGACAATGTTTGACATTTCTGGTTTGCATATAACCAATACCATATCTGTTTTTATTTCTTTTAACATGCATATTTGGTGTATATCCTAAACCAGATTTTTCATGAACATGTCTTTGATTGCTAAGTATGACACTCAGTTTATCTTTACTATTAGCAAACTTCAATAAATCAGATTTTAATGATGCAACAGTATTCTCAAGTTCAATGCATCTTGCAGATTTGTCATGTGAATCCTTTTTCAGTTGTTCACACATAAATTTTCAATTTCTTTATGGTCATTTTTCATTTGTTCAAACATTTTCTTTGTGCTTAACAACTGTTTTATGGAATTCACATAATCATCATGCAGTTCATTGAAAGCTTCTTGTAGCTCATCATAGGTTGGATTAAATTGTGAACTAACCTCATTTTCTGATTCTGAATCGGTATTAGCCATGAAGACACAGATTCGCTTCTTCTTCATCGAAGAGGCAGAGGATTCATCGTTATCATTTCATGCAATATAAGCTTTTCTGGTTTTGGTGACTGGTTCCTTGCCTTTTGGTTTTGTAGCTCTATTCTTGTTCTGCAATTTGTAGCATTCTGACTTTATGTGACCAGTCTTACCACATTCATAACATGTGATAGTCTTGTTGTCACTAGTCTTGGAGCTGGATGGTTTTCTGAATTTGTTATCTTTCTTCTTCAGAAATTTCTTAAATTTCTTGACAAGCAACCCGATTTCAGGCTCTTCAGTTTCACTACTGGATTCATCTGAGCAGCTATCTGATTCAGTTTTCGATTGATGGGCTTGAACTTTCAAGGATAATCCTTTCTTTTTCCTGCTTTCCATTTCTGATTCGTCCAGCCGATGCAGTTCCATTTCATGTTCCCTTAGTTTCCAAACAAAGTTGCTGTTGTCATCTTTGCTAGATCTTTAGATTCAGCTATGGCAGTTATTTTGGGCTGCCATTCTCTGGTTTGACACCTCATAATTTTTTCGATCTGCTGTTCATTGTCCACCTGTTTACCCAGGGCGTGAAGATTGTTTACAATGTGTGTGAATCTGGTCTGCAGATCGCTAATGGATTCGTCTTTCTTCATGCTGAATAATTCGTATTCGTGCATAAGTGTGTTTACGCGAGCTCTTTTCACATCTGTGGTTCCTTCATGTGTTTCTTGAAGAATGTCCCACATTTCCTTTGCTGATTTGCAGTTTGATACCCTAAAAGAATTCTTCTGCACACAAAGCAGATGTTATAATGTTCTTAGCTTTAGCATTATAACCTACCTTCTTTTTATCGTCCTCAGACCATTCGGATCTGGGCTTGGGAATCATCGAGTCATTTGTTCCTGCAATCTTGGGAATGTATGGGCATTTTCAACAGCGTCAAGGATGTCTATGCCACTGGCTTCAAGGAATATCAGCATCCTGTGCTTCTAGTACATATAAGCTGTTCCGTTGAATGCTGGAGGTCTTGCTAATGATGCGCCTTCTCCCAGAAAATCGTTTGAGGCCATATTCCTTTTATGAGTTTTACCTCTCGAAAAGTCAAGCTCTGAGGCCAATTGTTGATTATTATGACCTCGAAATAATCGGAATATATCAGTTCTTTAAGAAATTAAGTCAATTTCATACACACAGCGGAATTAATTTGCGGCAAACAAGATTAGCAATTACAAGTAGATGGATAAGAGATTAACCAAGATGCATGCGAGTCAAATTTCCAGTTTAAACAATATTACCTAACACAGAATATGTTTAACATGCATCTAATATTAATCACACATACAAATATTGCAAGATAGAAAATTAAAGGAGTTAAGGGTTAGAGAAGATTGCACCAAGAATTTATCCCGGTTCAGTTGTCAACGAGACAACCTACATCCAGTCCTGACAATCCAATCGGATTTCAGATTTTCGTCTCCAATAGAAAGAATCGATTGTTGGATTTTGATCCTTTGATTCCTAATTTTGACATAATTAATAATTCAACAATGTTTATACAATGCATGATAAATCTAATATTTGAATTGAGCAAGATTTCAGGAACCATAATCAAACCCTACACACTTGGATCAAATTGCTTGGAACACAAGAAATCGACAAAAGTTGAATTCTGAATATGAAAATCGATAGGGAAATCGATTTCATAACAAAGGTGTAAGGAAATCTTAAGTGTTTGGAAATGTACAATCGATTAGGCAATCGATTAGCTCAATTAAAAATGAAAAATGCACAAGTCAGTAGCCTCTGATTTGGAGAAAATCGATTGGTAAATCGATTGAACATTTCACAAATCAAACCTGATGGTAACACATCGATTGGTAAATCGATTGAATGAGTCACAGTGGCACTCCAGTGCTGAGGGAATCGATTGGCAAATCGATTGACAAAGTATCATTTGAAAAAATGACCTCACCTGTGACAAATACAATCGATTGGACAATCAAGTGTTAACACTTTCAATTTTTGACAAAGTTTGGTTGCAATCGATTGGGAAATCGATTGAACTAAACACCAGGTAAAACCTTTTCAGGAACATGCCACCAAAGCGATTGACAAGTCGATTGATATCAAATAGCCGAGTCACTGTTTGAAGTAAATCGATTGGCAAATCGATTGATATTAAAACTGAGTCATTGTTTTGAACCACATCGATTACCAAATCGATTGACATCAAAAACCTGAGCCACTGTTTTGAAAACAATCGATTGGCAAATCGATTGAAATAAACTTGTTGAAAACACAGTGAACTCTGAAGTTTGGCAAATCGATTGAGTAATCGATTGAAAATTGTTTTTATTAAAACAGTTTCCCAGAAATCGATTAGGCAATCGATTTATGCAAGTCTGGACATGTTTTACTGAAAAGTGTTGTTTTAAAGAATCGATTGATAAATCGATTAGCTTGTATAGTTTCAAGATTAAAGAAAACCAAGACTCGCGAAATCGATTGGCAAATCGATTAAGCATATGTTTTAACTTTAATAAATCGATTGAGGAATCGATTTAGTAGTTGGTTTTTCAGAAACTATATAAGATGTCTTTCAATCTTTATTCTCCATAACTTGACATAACTTTTACATAACATTTTTCATAACTTCATAATCTCTCATATGCTCTCAAAACTGTTCATAACAACAAACTAACAACTTCATAATTGTGATTACAGATCTCAATACAGTTTGTTGACAATCTAAGAGAAATGATAATGTGCTCAAGAACAATCCATGAATATCCAGATTGTGAAGAGCAACATTCATAAAGATTGAAGACCCTTTTGTTTTACAATCTTTTATTCTTTCTGTAATAAATCTTTGAACGAAATAGAACGCAGAAAAGCCAGCTCGAAACGGTGACTACTTTCTTGGTTGAGAGGCTCAACAAGAAAGAGTTGTACTTTGATTCTGTGATAGGCTGCTGAGTGTCTTCAAGGATCAGAGGGTATTCAATAGGAAGACATAATTAGAGATTGATAGGTTTCAGGGAGGGAAACTGGAAAATCTTTGTAAATTGATTCTTTCTATTGAAGGAGAAGAAAATCTGAAATCCGATTGGATTTTCAGGACTGGACGTAGTTGTTGTGGAACATACCGAACCAGGATAAATCTCTGTGTTTTCTTCTCTAACTCTCTCTCTTTAATTTCTATATTGCTAACTTTGCATGCCTCAAAATTTAATTTCTGCTGTGCGCTTGAACTGATTAATTTGTAACGAAAAACTGATATATTTTCTTTATTGCGAGGTCATTGATACCAACAATTGGTATCAGAGCTAACTTCTTGAGAGGTAAAAACTATATAGAAGATGGCCTTCAACTGACGTTCTGGAGAAGGCGCTTCGTTAGCACGACCACCAGCTTTCAACGTACAGCCTACATGTACTGAAGCCAAGAATGCTCATATTTCTGAACAGTGGCATAGATATCCTTGATGCTGTTTGAAACGTCCGTACATCCCCAAGATTGCAGGATACTGACAACTCAATGATTATCAAGCCTAGAGCCGATATGATGGACAGAAGAAGGTTGGTTTCAAATGCGAAGGGAAGAACATAATCAACATTCAGCCTATGTGCAGAAGAGTTCTTTAGAGTCCAATTGCAATAGTCAGCAAAAAGAGATGTGGGACATCCTCCAGAAAACTCACTGAAGGTACATGATGTATAGAGAGCTCGTGTGAATACGCTCAACAGAATATGAATTATTTAAGCATAAAGGAAAGAAGAGTCACATGGATTTGCAACCAGATTCATCACACATGAACAACTCATGCACAGGGAAAAAGTGTTGAGATAAGTGAAACAGCGATTGGAAAGATTATGAGAGATGTTAAACAGAGAATGGCAGCAAAGATAACAGCCCATAGCTGAGTCTACAGAGATCTTGCAGATGACGACAAGCATACACTATTTGGAAAGTTAAGGGAACTGAAAGGAAACAAGCCTGAAATAGAAATGAAAGTAGGAAAAGAAAGGTTGTTCTCTGAAGTCAAGCCAAGATCAGTCAAAAAGTTGATCCGATAGCCTGTCAATGGAACTCCAGCAAGTGCATGAAGAACACAAAATCGGATTGCTTTGTCAAGAATTTAAGAATTCTGAAGAAAAAAGATAACAAATTCAGAAAACACATCCATCAATACTTAGCGAAAACAGCAAATTACATGTATGAATGTGGAAGACTGGTCAACAATAAATGTCAGAATGCTAAATTGCAGAACAGAAAATAAAGCTGCAAAAATCAAAGGAAATGAGCCAGATCACAAACAAAGAAGGCGTATATTCTTTAGGAACGATAACTGCAGAATCCTCCTCTTCGGATGGAAGAAGAAGCCAATATTGTATTGTCTCATGGCAAATTCAGATCAGCAATCGGAAAAGAGGTAGTTCATCAATTTATCCTAACTATGATAGAACTTCAAAGAATGCTTTCATTGATTGCATGATGATAGTGAACTGTCCATAAAAAATTGTTAGCACAAAAAATCTAACAAGTGAATGTTAGCATAAAATTGAAAAATTATGTGAACAATTGAAAAAGGATTCACAAGAAAATCAGCAAAATGCATTGAACTTGAACAATACGGTTGCAATCATTATCTGATTGTTAAAGTTTGCTAATATAAGATAACTGAATGTCAATCACTAGCAATCCAAGCATGTTCAGTAGAAAAATCTGGTTAGGAAATACACCCAACATGCATATAAAGGAATAAAAAAATAGGTATGGTTATATGCACCAGAATGTCAAACATTGGCAAAATCTGCTATTGCTAAGAAATGTATGATATCTTTACAGCCAAATCACCATTCATCCTTAAAGGCAAGTGTCATTTCTGTTGCACAGAGAGGATCATTTGTGTCAATGCAAGTTAAAAAAAATAGCCAATAAAGGGGGAGAGCAATTTGGAAAGCAAAAAATCTGTTGACACTAACCAACAGGACCCAATTAGATGGGACCAAAACAAAATTGCTGATTTGTTTTGCAGTGTCTGAATCACTACACTCATGTATTGAACGGAATTTCGAGCACATGACAGGGGACAAATCCAAATTCTTCTGTCCTTGAATAAAGGAAGGAGGTTTTGCAAATAGGAGACAACAAAAGGGAAAATATTCGGAAGGATAAGGCAAGAGAACGACAAGTGATTAAGATGTATTGATATTGAAGGACCACATAACCTAATGCATAAGTCAGCTAGTGACAAAGGCAATAAGTTTTCATCAACAATCTTGCAATTATTGACAAAAGATAACAAAAATAAAGCTGATTGTGACAGAATCAACAACATCTATAGTTGGATTCAATTCTGTACCAAGTGCTGTATGTTGCTTGTTATCAATCAAGGATGAAACATGGTTGCATAAACGCATTGCTCACAATATAATCACTGAATAAGCTTGAGCAAACAGCTAGTAAGACTCCCCAAAGGAAGTTTTCTAAGGATGGTTTGTGATCATGTAGAAGAGTAACTGGTTAAGACTCCGTTCCCTCTATAGATTGGTTAGAACAAAAGAGTTTTACAACTATTCCACATGACCTTTTCGGACCCGCCAATTAAGTTTAGGTGAACCATATGATAGTTGCTGTTGATATTATTCCTAGA
The DNA here is from genome assembly GCA_002896215.2 of Cicer echinospermum. Taxonomy (NCBI): domain Eukaryota; kingdom Viridiplantae; phylum Streptophyta; class Magnoliopsida; order Fabales; family Fabaceae; genus Cicer; species Cicer echinospermum. The sequence continues at coordinate 22,649 of PGTU02000956.1, forward strand.
TTGCACCATGGACTTATTTTTTTAGCTCATAAAGTGAAACATTTTCTGTTTCAAAAAGTTTGCTCTTTAGTACAAATGAGATGATTTGAAAATTATTTCAATAAAAAGGATCATGGAGGTGAATTCAATAGATACTTTTAAATTTCACTATGTGAATCAAATGGAACAACCTCACATTATTCAGCCCCTAGACACCACACGAAGGGTAGTGGAGAGAAAAATAGATCCCCTAGAAAGTTAGCTAGGCACATGCTTAAGGAACCCAACTACCTAAGTACTTTTGGGCAGATGCAATAGTACATGTGCCACTTCATATTGTGAATAGAGTACTGATTAGACCCCCTCTTGAAGAAACACCCTATTGGCTTACAAGGGTAGAAAAAACCAAACCTGTCTTACTTTTTAGAATTTTTGGTTGTAAGTGTTTGTTTTGAACAAGGCAAGGAACACTAGGAAAGTTTGACCCGTAAGGCAGATGAAGGAATCTTTCTAGGATATCCAACTAGTAAAAGCCATAGAATCTAAACAAAGAACAAAAACCATAGAAGAGGATCAGTTCAGTAAAGTTTGATGAATCTTGTAACAGAAACTTGAACAAACTCTTCTAAGGTAATGATATTTTGG
>PGTU02000957.1:0-17004 GCA_002896215.2 Cicer echinospermum
ATCCCAGTTTTAAGCTCAGATGGTATACTAAATGCCTCCTTTTAATAATTGGATTGCATTATTCTATGTACAGAAGTGTATGTTGATAGAATACGTTATTATGTAAGTAACTTCAACCACATTTTATGGGGATAGAAGTTGGTTTTTAACACCTTTAGTTTAAGGATTGCCATGTTGACCGAAGGGAGTTCTAGAAGGTTTAAATTTTACTTGTTGTCATATCTTGTTGAAACTTACATCCTCTATAATTTGCACTCAACATACTTAAATCATTATTAACCAAATTGGCATATATTAAGTTACATTTAAAATATAATTATTTAATAAGTCAGTACCATATCTTCGTACAACTGAACTCAAAGCATCATTTTCTTGATATTCCTCTGATTAACATTTACATGTATGTACCCAAAGTAATTTTTATAAATTTACCTGGAAAAACCTTGGCACGGATGTTATTGCCATGAAATAGATGAACTAATAGCTCATATAGTTTTTCTTAGAAATTGTGGTACTCCACTTCATACTTGGTCATTAGATAAAAAGGCTGCTAAGTGCCATCACACTGACTACACCACCAACATCATATGACCTTGTCAGAAATCACTGCACAAAAAAAAAGCAATGCATCAGATTCAACATCTAGTTACCATAACAAAACCACCAAATTTCTGTAGCACAGATGTTTACCAGAACATTTTGGGATTAGACAGATGAGGAATGACTGCTTGGTGAGGTTAACAAGAACCTAGTAAAAAAGAACCATGTAGCTCACAAAATCAAAAGGAAGAAAAACATGCATTAAAGTATAACAATGTAGTTCCGTTCACATAAAACAGGGTGTAAAGACAAGAATGTGAAATTAACAATCACCACTATAACAAATAGAACTCAACTTACATCATAACGTGCATAAAATGAATATAGTCAAAGGATAATATTGATTAGAAGCCTTTGTAAAAATAATCAAACAATACATAAAATGAATATAGTCAAAGCATAATATTGATTAGAAGCCTTTGGAAAAAACAAAATAATAATATTGATTAGATATAGGAGATTGACTACGAAGCAACATACCTGCTATAAAATTGATGAAAATATATAGGACATATCAAGAAGAACTACATATGGTTCTTATTGAATCAGAGAAACGTATAATAGCAGTATATAGAGAGGTTTTGTTTAAGGCTTTTTAGAGATGAAAAATAGTTTGGGTAACTTACATTCTAGCAGGTAAAGATATGTGTGAGGAGATCATGACTGGTCACTGGTGTAAAAACACAAGGTGAATATAGAAGATTTTCTGGTAACTATAGTTGTGCAACAAGGGTTAACTTTGAACCCTTATCTTCTAAATTCAGTTCTACACGTGCTAACTCACATATATAAAAATGGTACTACTGCATTCTTTTCGTAAATAACGTAGTAATAAATGAAAGGTTTAAGATATGATAACAAGCCTTAGAATTAAGAAACATATTTTTTGGCCAAGTATGAAATGCAAGTTTACCAAGAGAATGCAAATCATGCTTTAAAAGTGAAAATTGGACACATGATAGCTCAAGTCTTGTGGTTAGTACAGTGGCGGAGCTTGACCGATAATTTTGAGGTGGCCGACATAAAAACATCTGAACCTTATATTCAACATAAAAACACTTATTTAAATTAATCAAATTTTTTACTCTTCTTATATTCTCACAAACTTATCTAAATCAAATCAATTTAAGAAACATAAAACATCTTATATGCAAAAAAAAATAAACTAAAACACTTTATAGGACAAAAAAACTCAAACAAAAATGCAACAAAACTCAAACACCTTGTGTGCAACAAAAAAAATTCAAACACTCTATATGAACATAAAATCAAACAACTTATGTGCAACAAAAAAAACTCAAATACTTTATATAAACATAAATCAAACACCTTATGTGCAACACAAAAACCCTAAACAAAATCATAAATTGAAACTCTAAATCAAATGTTCAAGTCCAAATCAAAGCTCCAAACTCAACAGTAACAAAATAAACTCTAAATTTCATGATAACTGAAGAACATAAGCAAAATGTTGCACTAACAAAATCAAAACTAACAAAATAGAAATCCGAATTCCAAATCAAAACTAACAAAAATCAGAACTAACAAAATAGAGAGGTGAACAGAGAGGCAAGAGCGACGAATAGCCACCGCCACGGAGGCAGTCAGGCAAAGGCGGCCGCAGACCTCAGCGAGCAGAAGAGCGATTCGTGATTCGTAGTCTGGCAGAGGCGGCCGCGCGTTTTTGTCGTTGTGAATCTGAATTCTGGAGGAGGGAGAGAGGAATGTTGTAACTTGTAAGCAAAATGGAGAGAGATACGGCCGAAGGAAAAGAGAGAACGCTGATGGAAGAGAGAGAGGAAGAATGAGAAAAAACTGAATTAGGTTTAGATATTGTTGTAATTTTTTAGTTTGATCAGGGCATTATAGTAATTTTACTTATAATTTTTTTTTTGGGGTGGCCACGGCCCCCCTATGTCCCTACAAATAAAATAAAAAGAATGGAGCTATTATATCATAGTGTATATATTGAAAGGTATATGTATTACACTGAATATTGGGTAATACTCACAAAATCTTCGGTTTTTCTATTATATTAACCGGCCACATGTGGGATTCACACAAAAAACTTAAGTTTTGTTATTTCAAAAAACCTAAAATTCTATTTTTCCACGATGCCCGCTATTTCGGCTAGCAGAAATTGGAATAGCAGCCACTATTGTCCTAATAGCGAAACTAGAACAGCATTGGGGTTTTCATAGCGGATTCATCAAAATCATCTATGCTGTAGCGGCTCTATAGCTGCTATTTGATAACATTGCTTTAAACCAAATACATGATAGGGATTTACTGCATCGATTGATCCATGTAGGCAACTCTGCCAAGTGAAAAAAAATGCTGATTAGTGTTTTATTGGTCTAAATTCTTATGAGTCTATTATATCAACAATAAAGCCACAAAATCCCTCCTGTTCATTCAACAATAAAATGTATAACCACAAATCCTCTGATACAAACAACAATCTCCCTTTTGTGAAGTTCTAAAATACTAAGAAAACTAATGCTATAGGCTAAAGATTGAATAGAGAAGCTATCAAGCCAAGGCGCATTCTAATGTTAAGTACAGAGGACCAATTAAATTTGACCATAGAAGCAGTTTTAGTTTTTCTGTTGATTCCCTTTGACTCACAGTTGCAAATTGAAATTATAACACACACCAAAAGCACATGTGTGAACGCAAACATTCACTCTTTGTGCACTTGCAAATTATAATGGCAAACCATATTGAAATTTCAAAAGCATACACTTGCAAATTACCTCTTTGTACACATCCAGTGGAAGTGGCAATCTAAGATACGCAATCCAAGCTTCAGTAAATTTTAACTTCATCTTCTTGGCAATATGACTGCAGAAAGTACCTATATGCATAACAATGAAGATGTAATAGATAACAAAGTGAAGATACAAATAATTACAGCAGTTCTGAAATAAAGAGATTATTCTATTATAATGATAAGGATAGATTCATTAAAAAAGAAGCTACAATTTATCCAAGAATAAATGATCCTCGTTAATGAAAAAATTTGGGAGCAACGTTGAACTGGCAATGAGTATGGAATAATACTTACATTTTTGTTATGCTTCTTGGACTTAACCTGCTTATCATATGCATTCACATCTCCAAAAAGTGTCTTTTGATCGCTTTCTATGAAAAAATAACCAAATTATAAAATATAAATGTATACTCCAATTTTTCCTTACTACGACAATAACAACCAAGTCTGCTCCCACAAAACCAAGTGGAATCCTTTATAGTGTATATGAATCAATCAAGCCATAAAGCCCTGTCATGTATTGGGTCCTAAAAAATTGTATTTTACGCAAATTCCTCAAGGAAAATAAGAGAAGCAGCGCCAAAACAGTGCATTCCAAGTATACAAATATAGGCCTCAAAAGGATCAAGTAAAAGATCTTCATACGAAATAAAATTTTATAAAAAATAAAATATAAAAGTGGTAAGCATGCAGTCACCTGATACACTCCACATTTCGAAATCAGAAGTATCATCTGATCTTTTCAAGAGCAGGAACATGTGATAGGGTGTAGTACATGTTATGGATGACACACTCAATACTGCAAAAGATACATTTTCAAAGTTATCAATCAAACTAAATAAATTCATTTTCAAGTAAATTTTACATCTCCTAGTTTAAAATATAAAAACTAGGACCAAGTTTGCCTAGCATAAAAAGTTGAGTTGTTTTCATGCCTTATACACTTAAGTTGCAAAAGTGCTTATATAGCATATTGTATGACATTGACATGGCATGTCATTTTTGCATATAAAACATGAGACACAAATCATTTCAAATCAAAGAACATAATCTTATAATACTACTGATAGTCGACCAGCTACGGTGATCTACATTTCTTAATAAAAGAAGGACATGGGAAAGAATAGAAGTAACCAATGGCTATAGTTATTACTAACTTTGAGCTCAATTGACTTTCATTGGTGCCATCTGCACTTGCAGTTTTATCATCTAATAACAAAAAAGTGAATTATCCAACAAGAGTACCCAAATATATGGAAATTGAAAAGTTGGCTAAGAAAGAAAATCATCTGAAACCTCTTTTCCTTCCAAATTTTTAGTGAGCTTTTCTAGACTTATGAACGTAAAATAACTGCACCAAATAACAAAATAATAATTCAGTAAAAAAGATAAAGCCCATAGATGAGATGAGTCATGTACTCAACACACAAACACAAACACAACACTAAAATAGAGAAATCAAATCAGTGAATTTTATATATGCTATAAATAAATTGTGGCAGCCCTTTTATTCATTCAAAATTTTAAATTTCAAATGTAAATAACTGCTGAGAGTTCATATTCATATTCATATTCATATACATATACATAACAAACAAAAATAATGAATAGCTCGCATAGAAAAAACCCATGAAAGCATAATAATCATACCGGCATCAATATACTTGAAATACTTCGATATTAATAAATCCACCAAAAATGCAACAGGACTAGTAGAGTGAATCTAACAAAGCCAATAAAAAAACCAAATAAATTAGATTAAAAAAAACATTAATTATTCAAACTATGTCACAAAAATAATTAATAAGTAGCATTAAAATCAGAATAAATAACTTACAATACCACGAATAAGCCTGATCATCAATATCAGCAGCATCATCCGACTCATCAGCATCATCTGACTCATCAGCATGAAGATGTGCAGACCGGATTTCCCGGAGGACCGACGGTGACATCTCTGTTGACACAGTACGAGCATCACGTGGCTCGGAGGTTATGGGAAGGAGAGATATTAAAATTAATTTATTTTCTATTTAATTATTTGTGTTTAAGTTTATTAAATTAAATGAATGTTTATATAAATGTTTAATTATATTTATTTTATATTTATATAATTAATTATAAATTAATATAAATGTTTAATTATATTTATTTTTAAGTTTAAGTTATTTAATTAATTACATATTAATATAAATGTTTAATTATTTGTTTATTTATGTTTAAGTTTATTAAATTAATTGTAAGTTTATATAAATGTTTAATTATATTTATTTTACATTTATAATTAATTATATATTAATATAAATTTTTAATTATATATATTTTTAAGTTTAAGTTTATTTAATTAATTATATATTAATATAAATGTTTAGTAATTAATCCAATGGCTAGTAAACGTTCTTTTGACGACGGTGCTTTGTTTAGCGGAAATATTCAGATTACGAGACAACGACACCAATACGACATTATATCATGTTGCTATCACGTAACCCAAGTCTGGTAAACACATCCACTTTATCTTGTCCTTGAGCACCCAGTCCTGATATGTTCAATGAGTTTCGCACTGATTCAACACTGTCATCGAACACATATAAGAACTAATTCAATTCAAATTGTATTACAACTTAATTTTGTTTTATATTATTCTACACTTTTATCAACTTTATGTGGGTCTTTATATTTTATTTAAAATACACAATACAATAGAATTTTGGTTTTTTTTAATATCATAAATATAGTATTTTTATATCAATTTGAATTGAATTTTCTTAATATTAATATTAATATTAATAAATTTGATTTAAAAAATAATAATTTAGAATTGTTAAGTAAATTATGAGAATTTCAAAATAATAATTTAGAATTGGATGGTGTAATTTTAGAACAGTTTTCTACGGTACAGTAGTAAAACTGGGTATAGTGTAACTGGACTGTTTTATCTTAGAGACATCGTGGTTGATAGTTTGTCCTGCACAGTTTTAGACAGTGCCGTGAAAAGTTATAAGGAAAGTGACCTAGTTCCCGATTCAACACAATAATATCTTTTGTGGCTGAATTTATTTATTTTTTTCAAAACTAAAAAAACAACAAACTTTTATTGCAATATACAACCTTTTTTTTATCATAAAACTCTCTCAATCTTTTGTATAAAAGTGTAAGTTTTGGTACCACTTTAGTCTTCGAAGAGAAATTTTGGAAAACTGTTTGGCCAAGTTACGAGGGTGAACCATGTTCTAAAAACTCTTGATTTTGTATCCTTTATTTTCTTTAATCAAAATTAGTTAACTCTTAACAACCAAATAAGAGGTTGAGCTATCACAATAACGAAGAACTCCAAACTTTTTAGTCAACTCCAAAATAGTTCATTAAAATTAACCTAGTATGCTTGTGCCGAATATAACCTCCATATAACTTGTTTAGATTTTGTCGATGTTCATCTAACCCTCAATATTTATCCATCCATTCACATATGTAAGCAAATATGGAGGGATTAGATGAACATTCACATAGCCTATATACAAGTTGCCAATTAGTTTGTTGATTAATTAGTAGAATATCAAGTTGCCAATTAGTTTGTTGATTAATTTGTCTATTAAGTTAATTTGTCTATCCTAATTAGCCTATATACAATTATAATTACTTGTAAATTTATATCTAAGATGATAATTTCAATGACATTTATTTTACAGAAAGAGAATATTAATGTAAAATCAATGTTGATAAACTACATACTCAATTACAGCGCAACATTATATCTCACAACAAAAGCTTATACGTAGATTATTTTGATACATATTTACAACTTCATGGATATATTTGCCACTTCACATAATTCAAAAATTAATTTAACTAATACTTGCAATTTAAAGAACCAATTTATATATTCCCTCGTACAAGAGTTGAACTCAAGATTCCAATGGTGATATTTAAACTACAATGTATTATATTAAAAAAAAATTCAAATTTTGTTTCAAATTTTAAGTCCTTGTATAGTTTAAAATATAAAATTTATATATATCACACTCTTGCTACATATGAACGGATTTCGTCGTCTTGAAAGTGTTTGAAATGATGTAAATAAAAATAGAAAATTTAATATAAATAAATAGGACATAATATTTGTATTTCAAAAACTTTCAAAGAAACATTTTAATTTTAGTTGTGAACATACATGAACCAGATTCAGGGACACTCAATTCGTTGTCTTTTAGCGGAACCATGTTCCTGATCCAATAAATCTTTAGCAGCATTCTCGTTGTTGTCATTGATTGTTTCGGGAGTTTCTTCACATTTGAAAGTCCAACCAGCAAAATTATTCTCTGAAAAGAGAGAGGAGGGAGTTGTTTTGTAGAAAGCTAGAGGAACCCCCTTCACCCTTCGGATATCTGCAATGGTACAAGTTGTCACCAATGAAACACCATCAGTTTTCCATGTCAACTATCAGTTTTTAAAATAACCATATAAAGGTGGATGATGCGGCAAAGTAGAGATTTCTTATTGATTGTCGGTGTAAAATTGTTTTAGACTGACAATGGATACTCTTTAATTCCACAAAATATTGCCAATTATATACAACAAACATATCTCAAGCTAAAATATAGCCAGTTATATACAAGAAACATATCTCAAGCTTTCTCTTATTACGCAAACAGTGTATATAGGCATATGTTCCTGTAAACAAAACCAAATGGTAACTCACCTCCGCTCCAAATATTGTTGCATAAGAACCAGCACTAAAATCCTCAACATTAACTTCACATGTTTTGGCTCTGACTGTCAAATCAGTCTCAAGAAGGGTCAAAGCAAACCTGAGAGCACAAGTAAAAACATGTAGCGTTTAAGGTATTATGTCAAAATCAACAAACACAGATTAAATAAAACATTGCAGAAAAGGAAAACAACGAGTATTGCGTCAACGACAAAACACTTGCCGTTGGACAGGAGGACAGTAGTGGTGAATAGCGGAATCAATTTCCCAAAGAGAGCTTCCTGCTCCAAAGAAATCTTCATCAGCACAACAAATATAGAACACAAATAGGTGACTCTTAATAAACTAAGAGATACTGTAGGAAGGGCCACATTTGCCTACATTGAGTTTAATGGCAAACTTATCGTTGACATTTTACTACAAGTTATGTCAAGCAGGCAAGCTAATTTGAAGGTATAATGATTCTGAATGTGTCAATCCTAATGTCATGCTTAATTGAGTTTTCTCTTGTTAAGAAACATCAAACAAACAAGCAAGCATGAATGCATTCATGTATGGAAGTGTATCAAGAGCATGAAAAGGGATAAACCTGACCATACAACAATACATGTAGATTAAATGGTCATGATCAGCTCCTCTTACCTCACACACCATATAGCCGCTATAGCAGCGTTATAGCATAGCAGAATTTGAACAAAGTTGTAATGGCTCTGTGATACACTATTGTGGCGCTATAGCACTATAACATAGTGGAATTTGAATATACTGCTATTTTCCACGATCCATAATTGACAACACTGGATAAAAAAACAACCATCCAATTTTCCAACATTCTCCAGGTTTGGTTTAGGGAAAAATAACAGAGTTCACGTAGAATAGACAATAGATAACTTAAAAAGATACTCACTCATAGCGCCTGACTTCATTGGATCAGTTTCCTCAATGTTAAAATGGTCTATGCTTGGTTTCTGGCAGGGCATACCAGTATTGGCATTATCCAAGTTAGCAGCAGTCACTTCATCTGTTCTATCTACCTCTTCAACAACGTCTTCCTGTTCATATATCAGAAATTATCTCTCCAGTTAAAACAGGGAAAGCAGTTGTTTTACTACACTGCAATACATATCCTAATTATTTTACCAAACCAACATATTTCAAAATTTAACACAAACACCAAACTTGAGAGGGGATAAAAAGGAGGTAAATAATGTCTAATTAAATTCAAATTGCAGTTCTTTAAATTCCATCTAAATGTTGGATGAAGCAGCTGTTTGGCTAACTAAGAAGTCCCCAAGAAAATAAAATCCAGTCCTAATATTATGACTCCTAGATATGTAAGGGATCATGAAGAAGTACATGATATGTTCTTTAATTTAACCTTTCTTTACAGTTCCAATATTTCTCTTATCATAATGATGTCAAATTGCCACCATGGCGGCACCTTGGGTTATGGTCCGCCTTAGGCTGCAATGCAAAAATTTATTTGAAGGATTTTAGGCTGGCCACCATGAATTGGGGATTCAACATTGACAAACCTTATCACAGTATCAGACCAGAGATTTCTCCTTGAACCAGGAATCCAATCAATCTCCTGGTTCTACCAATTAAAAAATATATGAGCAAATATGAATCAACAATGCCAATAATTCACTCTACAGCTGCATCAGAAAATTGCAGATAGCAGCAGCATAACATGCACGATTGCCCATTTTCTTGTCAGTTTAGTCTGACACAAACAGATAAACAAGTATGCAGCTATTTTAACTGTCTAAGTACGTGTACAAACAAACTTTGTTGAGCAGAAACATAAGGAAAAGTATATAGAGGAGTAACTTATCAATACAGGATTTCAGAAGCCAAAATTTGGCATTCACCAACACTATTCGTGGTTAAGCTACAACGCTGTTTCACAAGCCTCACATACCCAATCCAATAAGTAATACCACAGCTAAACAACGCTGTTTTAAACCTGGATTGTTATTGTAACAAGCACTGGTTTGTGGTTTACTGGTCTAACATAGCCGAATTGATGACAATTTAATTTTATATTTAGAGAAAAAAAATGATTGTGGAAAAAGAAACAAGCAAGGAAAGGAAAAATGAAGGTCAAAGCCTGATACACCTTTAGGTAGCTGAAAGCGTACAAAGATAGAGTTGAGAGGGATTCAAAGTGGTAAGTTTTATGAAATAATAATTTAACATATGTATTTGCAATAGAGTATAAACAAAAAAAGTTACATATTTAAGTTCAACAATATATATATAAAAATACTTTTAGGTCATAAATTATCAACATACTTTTGTAAAATATTGAATGTTTTAATTTACAATAAAAACAAAATTCATTTGTATCGAAGTATTAAATAAATAAAACATGCACATATACAATCAAAAGTGCATATGGAATAGGGGTCAAATGCTTCCGGTCATGTGAGAAGCAAAGTTCGAAAACATGCAAAGGAGAAAAGAATATGGCTAATATGGCTTTTCCATATTAAAACTGATTAAACTTGTATGACAAATCAGACTGATCCTAAACAGCTCCACCAACTTACACCCAGCTCAGCAATCCAACAGCTAGTTTACAGAATCCCTGGTTTTCTGGCTTGAGTGAACCGACTATATAGGTCTGGTTTATGATTTAATCAGTTGGTCCAGTTTCAAACAGCTGTTATTCATTCTTTAAACAGCAATAATACTAAATAAGATGAACAGAAATATATATGTCCTGAACACAAGACCTATATCATCATTTTTATAAATGAAATAGCTTAAAGATACCAACAGATTATGATTATGATTTCAAGATCCCCCCTTTGTTTCCCTCTACCCCATATTTCAAGTGATCCTCAATAGCATCTCCAATACAAAAGAAGCAATCCAAAAAACAAAAGTTACTAATGAAGTAATAGGCAAAACAAAGATAGAGAAGACGAGACTATGTTTTACCCGGTGCACCAACAGCTGATTGAAGAATGTCTACGCAAAATATTGTGAACCAGAGCCGTAATAACTAATGCACCTGAAGGTGGAACTGAAAGCAACAACCTACTCAATTTCTTTGCAAAGGGGGCAGCCAGGTAAGCTGGAACGCGGTCGGAGTTCAGGCAAGAATCAAGAAGCTGCAAATAATAAATAGCATTTTGTCAGAAAAACAGCACACCCAAAGGATTTACATAAGTGAATATCGTTCGTCATCAGTCAATCATATTCAATACTTTGGTTTTCCCATTAGAGATGTCGGGGAAAAATTATTTTCCTCTTTCAAGTTAATATATGTGACTTTGCATATTTGTGATGCTAGCCTAATGCACTATTCTTTGGGATTTCCTTGTCCAATAGCATAAAGGGGTGAAAGAATGCAGCACAATATTATTTTAGTATTTTAATTTTGAAATTGGGGTTTCAAATATTGGAATTGTATTGACTCAATATGGATTCTAATCTGTATTAACATTATCTTGAAAGTCGCATATAGAATAAGATTATCTTATTATGATATTTGGTTATTTTGGACTATTTAAAACATAATATAACAATATTGATATTTACTTCCTTTTTCAATGAGCCATCAGAAAGACTAGATAAAGTACTCTAGGTTAGTTGTTCCGCAAAAAAGAGATTAGAGGTTGTAACGTTGTGTCCTTTAAGATTTTGTCATCTTTGAGAACTTCTTTTCTTTTTTACCCCCTCATCCAACAAATAAAAAGATGATACTTTCACTTATCTGATAAAGTTATCATTTTGCATGCATCAACTTTCAAAATTTTCACTCTAATCAAAATACACTTATTGCCAGTGTAACATGAAAATACAGCAGCATAATTTACGCCAGATTTATCCTTGATGGGGTAAATTGGTACCTGATCCTCAATGCAAAAAAAAATAAATTATGTTGTATGTTTTGTTATCCAGTTTTAAGCTCAGTGGTAATCTAAACCATGATCACTTTTCTAAGTAATTGGATGCAATTTATTTCTATGTACAGAAATGCTTGTGATAGAATACGTTGCCTAGTGAAGTAGAACTTCAACCACATTTATGGGATAGGAAGTTGGTTTTTAACACCTTTAGTTTAAGGTATTGCCCATGTTGAGCCGAAGGACGTATCTCTAAAGTTTATTCATTTTACTGTTGTCGATATTCTATGTTGAAACTTACATCCTCTATGATAATTTTGCACTCCACAACATACTTAAATCATGTATTAACCAAATTGGCATATTAAGTGACATTAAATATATAATTAATTTAACTAAGTCAGTACCATATCTTCCGTACTAAACTGAACTCAAAGCAAATTCATATTTTTGCTTGATATTTCCTCTGTTTGATACTCTTACATGTATGTACCCAAAGTATATTATCTTTATAAGACATTATCCTGGAAAACCACTTGCACGATGTTTTGCCATGAAGATAGATGGAACTAATAGCTCATAAGTAGTTTTTCATATAAATTAGGGTACTCCCACTTCATACTTGGTCATTAGGATAAAAAGGCTTGCTAAGTGCCATCACACTGACTATCACCACCACTCATATGACCTTGGTCAGAAATCACTGCACAAAAAAAAAGCAATGCATCAGATCAACATCTAGTTACCATAACAAACACCAATTTCTGTAGCACAGTATGTTACCATAACATTTTTGGGATTAGACAGATAAGGAATGACTGCTTGGTGAAGGTTAACAGAACCAGTAAAAAGAACCATGTAAGCTCACAAAATCAAACATGGCTCACAAAGATCAAAAGGAGATCATTAAAGTATAACATATATAGTCCGTATCACATAAAACAGGGTGTAAAGACAAGAATGTGGAAATTTAACAATCACCACATATATAACAAATAGAACTCAACTCAACTTGTACAATCATAAACGTGCATAAAAAATGAATATAGTCAAAGGATAATATTGATTAGAAGCCTTTGTTAAAAATATCAAACAATACATTAAAATGAATATAAGTCAAAGCATAGATATTGATAGAAGCATTTGGAAAAAAACAAAATAATAATATTGATTAGATATAGAGATTGACTACGAAGCAACATACCTGCTATAAAATTGATGAAAATATATAGGACATATCAAGAGAAACTACATATGGTTCTTATTGAATCAGAAAGAGGGCGTATAATGAGTATATAGAGAGGTTTTGTTTAAGGCTTTTTAGAGATGAAAATAGTTTTGGTAACTTACATTCTAGCAGGTAAAAGATATGTGTGAGGAGATCATGATAGCTCAAGTCTTGTGGTTAGTACTTTAGTACCTTAAAACGTCATACAAAATTGTAGGAAGAGGGAGGTGCCAACCATGAAATCAAGTAGGGTTAGATAAAATGGAAAAATGTTTCAAGTGTGGATATATAAAGAAAATATAACCACTCAAGCTTACAAAATAAATTCATAACTATAATACAAACAATTTGCATTGAACTAACATATTGAGTGGTAAATATCCATTGAGAAATCAACTTAGTGTTGTAGAAATGAGAATCTTAAGTTGGATTAGTGAGTCACACTACACAATATAGGATTAAAATTACAATTGTTAAAGAGAAAATTGTGATAGTCCCTATTGTAGAAAATGTGGGAGTCTTCGATAATATTAGAGTTGACTAATAAAGGACAGTCAAATAGTTAGAGGTAGAACCAAGGAAAATGATACGCCAAAATTGTAAAGAAGGATTTAGGAATAATTGGTATAACTTTAAACTGGTGCTACAAATAGCATATTGCAAAAAATAGCGTGACACTAAAACTCTGCAAAGTGAAATAGTGGATAGAATTGTAGTCAAATAGTGGAGGCCACATAGAGATCAAAATGAGTATATTATATATAAGGCAAACGTCGTTTATGTTTAGCTCAATTTTCATTTAGGTCCGTTAAGTTTATTTTTTCCTGATTCGGTTCTTTAAATTACATTCGGTTTGCACCATTAACCTTTAAGATATATTAAATTAAACAAGTGGTCCTCTAAGTTTAAAATTTTTCTTGAATTACTCTAATGAAATGTTAAGATCTAATTGAAACATCACAACGAGTTGATTGTCCAAACTACTTTGCACGTGAAAGAAGTTAAAGACATTGATTATGTGTATAGACCTTTATTACATTGTTTTTTAAGGTTACACATGTGTTTAAATTGTTGTGTAGAGAAAATAAAAAAAAAAATATAGACAATGTATAAGATTTGATAAATGTTTTCTAAATGGTTAGTATGAGGGACATATTGTTGCAGCATTTGGTAGAGTTTCTAATGATCAAAAGCTTTCAGTTCAACTAATTGTTGTCGAAATTGTGATAAAGAACTATCAGTGCAAACAGAATGTAACTTAAAGGGCTAAATTGGGATAAAATAAACTTAAAGGACTTAAGCAGAAATTGAGTTAAACTTAAAGGACTATAGGTGTATTTTTACCTATATATAAAAAAAGCATGTTGCATACAAATAAATAAAAAGAATGGAGCTATTATATCATAGTGTATATATTGAAAGGTATATGTATTACACTGAATATTGGAGTAATACTCACAAAATCTTCGGTTTTTCTATTATATTAACAGGCCACATGTGGGATTCACACAAAAACTTAAGTTTTGTTATTTCAAAAAACCTAAAATTCTATTTTTTCCACGATGGCCGCTATTTCGGCTAGCAGAAATTGGAATAGCAGCCACTATTGTCCTAATAGCGAAACTAGAACAGCATTGGGGTTTTCATAGCGGATTCATCAAAATCCTCTATGCTGTAGCGCCTCTATAGCTGCTATTTGATAACATTGCTTTAAACCAAATACATGATAGGGATTTACTGCATCGATTGATCCATGTAGGCAACTCTGCCAAGTGAAAAAAAATGCCTGATTAGTGTTTATTGGTCTAAATTCTTATGAGTCTATTATATCAACAATAAAGCCACAAATCCCTCCTGTTCATTCAACAATAAAATGTATAACCACAAATCCTCTGATACAAACAACAATCTCCCTTTTGTGAAGTTCTAAAATACTAAGAAAACTAATGCTATAGGCTAAAGATTGAATAGAGAAGCTATCAAGCCAAGGCGCATTCTAATGTTAAGTACAGAGGACCAATTAAATTTGACCATAGAAGCAGTTTAGTTTTTCTGTTGATTCCCTTTGACTCACAGTTGCAAATTGAAATTATAACACACACCAAAAGCACATGTGTGAACGCAAACATTCACTCTTTGTGCACTTGCAAATTATAATGGCAACCATATTGAAATTTCAAAAGCATACACTTGCAAATTACCTCTTTGTACACATCCAGTGGAAGTGGCAATCTAAGATACGCAATCCAAGCTTCAGTAAATTTTAACTTCATCTTCTTGGCAATATTGACTGCAGAAAGTACCTATATGCATAACAATGAAGATGTAATAGATAACAAAAGTGAAGATACAAATAATTACAGCAGTTCTGAAATAAAGAGATTATTCTATTATAATGATAAGGATAGATTCATTAAAAAAGAAGCTACAATTTATCCAAGAATAAATGATCCTCGTTAATGAAAAAATTTGGGAGCAACGTTGAACTGGCAATGAGTATGGAATAATACTTACATTTTTGTTATGCTTCTTGGACTTAACCTGCTTATCATCTGCATTCACATCTCCAGAAAGTGTCTTTTGATCCCTTTCTATGGAAAAATAACCAAATTATAAAATATAAATGTATACTCCAATTTTTCCTTACTACGACAATAACAACCAAGTCTGCTCCCACAAAACCAAGTGGAATCCTCTATAGTGTATATGAATCAATCAAGCCATAAAGCCCTGTCATGTATTGGGTCCTAAAAAATTGTATTTTACGCAAATTCCTCAAGGAAAAATAAGAGAAGCAGCGCTAAACAGTGCATTCCAAGTATAAAAATATAGGCCTCAAAAGGATCAAGTAAAGATCTTCATACGAAATAAAATTTTATAAAAAATAAAATATAAAAGTGGTAAGCATGCAGTCACCTGATACACTCCACATTTCGAAATCAGAAGTATCATCTGATCTTTCAAGAGCAGGAACATGTGATAGGGTGTAGTACATGTTATGGATGACACACTCAATACTGCAAAAGATACATTTTCAAAGTTATCAATCAAACTAAATAAATTCATTTTCAAGTAAATTTTACATCTCCTAGTTTAAAATATAAAAACTAGGACCAAGTTTGCCTAGCATAAAAAGTTGAGTTGTTTTCATGCCTTATACACTTAAGTTGCAAAAGTGCTTATATAGCATATTGTATGACATTGACATGGCATGTCATTTTTGCATATAAAACATGAGACACAAATCATTTCAAATCAAAGAACATAATCTTATAATACTACTGATAGTCGACCAGCTACGGTGATCTACATTTCTTAATAAAAGAAGGACATGGGAAAGAATAGAAGTAACCAGTGGCTATAGTTATTACTAACTTTGAGCTCAATTGACTTTCATTGGTGCCATCTGCACTTGCAGTTTTATCATCTAATAACAAAAAAGTGAATTATCCAACAAGAATACCCAAATATATGGAAATTGAAAAGGTTGGCTAAGAAAGAAAATCACCTGAAACCTCTTTTCCTTCCAAATTTTTAGTGAGCTTTTCTAGACTTATGAACGTAAAATAACTGCACCAAATAACAAAATAATAATTCAGTAAAAAAGATAAAGCCCATAGATGAGATGAGTCATGTACTCAACACACAAACACAAACACAACACTAAAATAGAGAAATCAAATCAGTGAAAAAGATAAATCAAATCACCTGAAACCTCTTTTCCTTCCAAATAACAAAATAATAATTCAGTAAAAAAGATAAAGCCCATAGATGAGATGAGTCATGTACTCAACACACAAACACAAACACAACACTAAAATAGAGAAATCAAATC
>PGTU02000961.1:0-18461 GCA_002896215.2 Cicer echinospermum
TTTGAATTCCACCCTATTTGGTTTGTGGGAATGTTAGGAATTAGGATTAGGCCTTAATTAGGAGAGATTATGTTAGGTATTGGGTTTGGCTCATTAATGTCTCTTCTAACGGATTTTCCACATAAGTATATTGTAACCAATTCTCTAATTCACCTACTTATTTGAGAGAACTGTTTGTTGTCTATTCAAGCAAGGAGAAGCTAATGCTTTAAGAATTGTTGAGAGTCCTTGCAGCTCAAGTTTGTGTTCATGGAGGAACATATTAGGATTCTTGTATTTGAAGGAGGTCTTACAGATGATGATGGGGGGTTTATGATCATGACAGGCTACAGTTATCCTAACATAGATTATTGATTATTTGAGAGAACTACACCCCCAATGCGTCAGACAGGTCGCATGCCTTTTCTAAGGAATCAAATAGTGATGGGGCCACCTTTATCGATGTTGGCCTATTTATCAGCACAAGAGTTCATAAATATAAGATGTGGAGTGATGTCTCTGTTCAGACCCCATAGGATCTGAAAGGTTAGATTGATAATGAGGTTTGGAGTCGAAGCATGACGTAAGGAGAGAACCAAGCAAGGAAGAGTAGTGGGGAGTATTGTATACTGTAAAGCGGATAGATAGAGATAGAAAGAGGTATTTGTGTTAGTGGAGTTGGAGTACCAGTTTGTACAGAAAAAATGGGAAAGGTTATAGATTATAGAATCAATATGCTTCTTTCTTGAATTGGTAACATTGTCCCTTTCAGTTGCTTCTGTGGTTGAAGATGTGCTTCAACAACACGGTACTCGCCTCAAAGATCTTGATTTGGAATCTAGAAAAGTGGAATAAGCTGGTAATTTCCTGGGAATAATTAGTTTTCAGTTTTTTTTTCATTAATGTCTCAAATTATCATCATTTTCTATATGATATTGATTTTAATGAAGGTTGATATTTGTCAATATTATATTAAAAAGATATATGGATTTTGTATCAGCTATTTTGAGACTGAAAAATAAATTCTATAAAATGCATACTTTGAAGATATGAAAAGCTGGTGGTTGAGAAAGAATGGTTGGAGTTGTTGAGCTAATATTACACCGTAGAGACTCTAAGAGAGTTTAGGCTTTGTTTGAGGAGTGGGATCATTCTTTGTAATGTTCTTTAACAAAGTCAACTAGGTGATGTATTCACGTCAGTTGAGATGTTCCTTATTTTATTTTACTTATGGTGGTTATTATTTGGTTAGTTATGTAAATTATGTATTATTCCTTTATAGGTTGAGAGTCATTATCTGCATTTTAGTATTTGAAAATGTTAGAAATTTCTGGTGCTGTTCAGGAATTAGAATTCCACATTTGAATGAATTTGATATGGAACAAGTTGTAAGGATGATAATTTAATACTGTTAGAATTTCAAGATGTATTAGAATTTAGAATAGTATTGTCATTTAACTTAGGTATGTTTGACGTGTTATTTCTATATGTAATGCCTAAAATTTGGTCCATTGCTTGCAATTGCATATCATTTACCTGCAATTGTTTACCCATCTCTTATTAATATTTATTTGTTTACTTCTGTTCTACCCATCGTATTAATATTATAGCCTCTCATCATCAATGTAAGGAAATGGATAAAAGCCTTCTCCATTGACGCTTAACGATAATTTTTGTGATTGCCCTGATGGCATTGATGAACCTGTATGATGCTATCATATTATAGTATCAAATATTTAAATTTTATGAATTTCAGATTGAAATCTACTCATATAATAGTTAAAAATAGATGTGATCATCAATGAGTTCAATGTTAAGCTTGGTCCAGTAGGGAAGTTTTTATTGCAAATTACGCGAGGTCAGGAGAACACAATTCATAGTTTTTCTTAACATGTTAATCGATCGTTACTGGTGGTCATATTCTTCTTTAACTTTTTTCAAACAGCTTTGAGGGCAATCGCTGCGCATAAAGAGTTATTTTAGGAAAGGACTAAGCTTCATCACAATTTACGGCTATGAGTTTGACTCTTGTAGGATAGGACCATTGTGTTAGAGGACATGTATCCATTCAATATATAAATTCTCTCTCAAAAATTTAAGCTCGTAGCATGCTACAAGTCTTCTCATACATAATAAAGAAAGGTTCAGATCTGACACAATGCCGATAGAGAGGGTGTGTAGCCAGAAAGAACTTAGGACTGAAAATGGAAGTTCAACTTGGAACCTCATATATAAAAATTAGTGCTTCTATATGACTCATCAATACTATTTAGCAGTCTCATTTTTTATTTATTTTATGATCTTTTTGTGTTTCTCTTCTTACTCTTCATTGATATCTGTTTCCATTTGCTTTAGGCTGTAAGAGAAACTGACGCACTTAAGAAGGGAATGAAAACTTGAAAACGTATGTGGAGGACTATGTGGGAACTGAATCCCTTTATTTAATTTATTTAGTTTTAGTGACATTGATAATACCATAGAAATAGATAGATTTTTTATTTATATTTATCTAGTTTTTAGTGACAGACAATACCGTAGAAATATATCTATTCTTTATTTATATTTATTTAGTTTTTAGTGACAGTGATTATTCTAGATACAAATCGAAAACATTTAGTGATAGTTCCAAAGACATAGTTTGACGCCCCCTTTAAGTTGACAGTAGATCCGAGTTTCAATTTGACATGTACGGGTACATTTGGTTTTTAAATAAAATGAATTTTTTTAAAAAATTATATTTTTTTCGTTTAAATATTGAAATAATTGAATATTTTCTATTAATGTCAATAAAATTTTTTTTTTTTGAGATTTTTTATTGCTCATAATTGTCAAATGTTGAATATTTTTTACGATCGAATATAAATTTTTTTTATAATGGTTATAAACAATGAAATGATATTTTTTGATATGAAATGATCTTTCTTAAACTATAAAAGCTGGCAATAACCATTTTATTTGTAAAAATAATTGTAGTAAAGTAACTGCTATCGAACACATAAAGAAGAAATATAGGTTAAATACTTGTTATAGCAAGCCTCTCTTAGTAGATGAATTGGATTTCGCTAATTAGTGATATGTTCAAGATTAGTTGGATAATTTGTTGTATCTTAGATCTTTAAATTAGTGAATGTTCTCTGAAAAGATACTGCATTTGAATTGGCTTCTTAAATTAAGTTTCAAAGTCAAAATGTAATATTCCCATAAAAAAAATATTTATTTTTAATAATTTCAACAATAACCGAGAATCTAGGATTATAACTTTATATAACATATTTAGTGTAAAAAGTTGTTGAGTTTATCTGTCAATCACATTTATTAGATGTGTTGATTTTTGTTATAAACTAGCTCTAAAATCATGTATATAAATTATTGGATGTTGATAATGTAAATTTTCTAAATTGGCTCTGCATGAAATTATAATTTTTTACTGAACGACAATGTATACATGAAGATTTATATATATAAAATAAATAAATGAAAAATGTATATTTATTTCATATAATTATGTATATCTTTTAAAACCACATGCAATATTATCTTTAAAAGATAAGCAACAGGTATCGATAGTCAACTATACCTTGAAAAAAAATTGGAATTATAAGTTACTCCTAACTATTTTTAAATTTTGTAACAAAGATAGATTATTCTAACTAAAAAGTTTAAAAAAAAAAGAAGATGTAAACATAAACACAAATATTGTAATTGATATTAAGCTTTAAACACACATGTAATAAAGAGAGAACATAGCAAAATCATGTTTTGTTATTGCACAAATGGACACAATACAAGAATAAGACAATAAACAGTATCTTGTCAAAAAATTGAAAAAATATCTGTAGTATACATAGCAGTGTTATACTAAAGTGACGATGGCAACATGCAAAGAAACAGGTTGTTGTCTTGCATATACTATCGTGACCTTTCCTGGTCTTGGAAGAAGTCTTCTCAATCTCATGAGCATGTTCATCCCTTTTTTCTCTGTTTATTCTTTCTTTCCTCTAAGGTCAATCTTTTTTGAGAGACTTCCATTTTGTTTCAAAATATTCACTAAATTAACGCAATTTTATGAACCTCATTTACTAAGGAGGATATAATAACATTCTTGAGAGAATACAAATCTGATGTCAGTAGCAAATTCATCGTGTGTTGAATAGAATTGCAATTGGATTCAATATTCTTCAAACCCATAATCACTATTTAGACTTGTTCTCTAATTATCCTTGGTCATGAAAGCCTTCAAGAACTTGAGATCAATAGGGTCTTTTAAGGCCAGCTATCTCTCCAAATCAAATCCTCTTCAAAATCACCACATTGCATCTTCTTTAATGTTTGCATCGGCTCTTTCTCTTTTCATTCATGATCTCACCGCCATCCAAGTCTGTCAAGCAACAATTTCGGTTCTTGTTTCTTGTATTCATTGATAATCTCTTGGAACAAGAATCCGTTCATTACTTGCACCACAACTTCTTTAGACAAGATGGTTGAAATCTTTGACAGATCGGTGTTGTGTTGTTTGTTTGTTGAGACATAATAGCTGTTGAACCTCTTTAGCGCAACAGAAACATGTAACAATTTGGCTTGGAATGTTCCATCTTAATATCTCCTGAGAATGATTCTTTTGAGAAGAAAACTTGATTAAAGTCCGCTTACGAGGTTGTTTAGTATTCTCCAAATTCTTACCGATAAAGAACTCATTGTGTTATTTGTATGGAGAACGAAAACAAAAGAAAATGGAACAAGAATAACAATGTTCAATTCAATTCACTATATGGTTTGGAGTGTGTTAGGCTCTTGTTTTATATAAGGTTAATAATCAAATCAAATCTTCAAAACCGAAAAAATCAAATCTTTTTTTTTACCGTTGACTACTACAATCTTTTTCACATGCATTTAATTTTTTTTCAGTTCTGTTGATTTAATTTCTTTATATATTTTAGTTCTGTTGCATGAATTTCAATTCATAATAAATTATTCCAAGAATATTTGAGTTTTAAATTAATAAATTTCTTTGTTAAATTCTATTTATCTATTATATGAACTTCAGTTATTAAGACTCTATTTACTTAAAATTGGAGATTTCAAAAAAAATTATATACCCAAAAACAAACTAAATTATATGTCTGCTGCCC
The DNA here is from genome assembly GCA_002896215.2 of Cicer echinospermum. Lineage (NCBI taxonomy): Eukaryota > Viridiplantae > Streptophyta > Magnoliopsida > Fabales > Fabaceae > Cicer > Cicer echinospermum. The sequence goes on from PGTU02000961.1 coordinate 5,109, forward strand.
CATTTTTATAAATGTGGAGAGAAAAATTCAAATTTTTTAACCCCATTTATATAAATGTGGAAAAAAATTCAAACTTTTTAAAATGTTACAAAAATCTGGTATTCTAGTTTTTTAAAAAGTGAAAACTTTAAAATTAAATTTCGTCTCTAATTTTATTTTTTATTTTATTTTATTTTATGTTTATTTTAGAGCCAGCGTTTACTTAAGCTACACTAAGGCTAACACTAACAGTTATGAAACTTTCTAATTTAAAAAATTCAGAACATTAAAACCTACACTTCTCTGTTTTGTTTTTATTAAGATTTAAGGTTTGTGTAGCTTAAATTAAGACTAATGCTAAAATTTTACATTTTGTTTCTTTTTCAGATGTGAATAAATTATGTTTCAAATTTTTAAGGGGTAAAATTGGACATCTTTTTTAAATCTCAACTCTTGTTTTAAACTACTATAAGGCTGTTCTTAGAAATTTGTTTACCCGAAGTATAAAAGTTAAGAGTCTGCTTGACAAATAAGTTAACTTAATAATCATATTAAAAAAATATTTATTTGTTAATCATCTATAAGTTTATAATATGGTTTATCTAACTTAAAGCATTTTTTTAATATTACATCAACTAGCTTTTTAGATATGTGTTTATCATATTCTTTAATAATTTTACTTTTATATTTAACAAAAAATCTTTTTATCCTTTATAATTTAGTTGCCTGTATAATTTTAATTTATTTAAATAAAAAAGAAGGGATAAATTATTAATAATCAAATGTAAAATATTCGTCATTTACAACTTTCTGAGATTGAGATTTGACATTTGTCTCTAAACTCTTACTGGAAGATTTATTTATTTATTACAATGAAAAAAAATAATAATATAGTGTATTGTTTTAAATTATGAGTTAATGTTCAATGTATAAAAGAGATTGACATATTAATCAAATAATAGCTAAGTAATTAATAAACTTATAGGTTAAAGATAATTATTAAAAATATATCTGAATTCAACCGAAGGTGAGGAGGGAAGTGCAGCTTTGTGTTTTTTAATTTTTTTCTTCTTTTTTACATTTTTTATTATTTAGTTTTCTAGGATTTTGAATTAAATATAAAGCCATAATGTAAAATACCTCTAGTAAAATAACCGATTTTTTTCACAATTCCTAAAAAGAGTAAATAGAAGAAAAAATCCATTATAGTTGGTAACATGAGTACACAGGTGGACCCCTAAATTGGAGCTCATATTTGATTTCTTAGAAATGAAATTTAGATAATAAAATTAATTTAATAATAATAAAAAATACTATTATCAAACTAATAAAGCTTTTATATTACTGTATAATTGTCCATCAATCCTAAACTTTTGTATTAAATTGCAAATCTCAATTCCATGGCAATGATAAAAATGAAGGATAATGTTATCTTTACTTAGTAATTATCATCATTTGTCATTGTGACTATTCTCAAACACATAATAAGATAGAGTTTAATATCTAATTTATAGTAACAAACTCTATTCTAATTTGTGAGTAACAAATTATATTCTTCTTGTTTTTTATTTTGCAAACATAGGAACAAACTCGAGCTCCTTAATAAGATTAGGTTATTGATAAGAAACATATTGTTTTTCAAGCAAATAAAGTTTTATGTGTAGTGAGAAAAACAAGTCAAATAAAAAGAAAGAAAAAAATTAAAATTAAAATATGCCGATGAAAATTGATATATTTTTATTTATAAATCTAAAGTTTAAATGTAATTATAAATGGTGAATAGTATATCTGATAGAAAATGTTAATATAAATATCAATGTCGAAAATACTCTGCACTCAACAAAGGTTGTGCACTTGATTAGTGATAATGCATTATTTGTGCTTCATGGAGACTACTACTATGTTATATATTGTATTTCTTTATAATTAGTTGATCTTCATAGTTTTGCAATGCATATTGATTGATGATTGCATTAGCTCGTTGCCAGATGTAATCTGGTGTACGCAACTATTTTAGTTAAAAGAAGTTTGAACCACCCTATTAGAGGCTGTTGCAAGAAACTTACGATTAAGTAGAATTTGTTAGGTTAATTACGTTAAAAATATAAAAGTGCAACACAATATTATATAAAATTCTTCATATAATCATTTCAATTTTTTTTCTTAGGCTCAATCATAATTCTCAACAAAACATCAAAAGTTTCCATCTCATATGTCCCTCACTCACCCCTTTGTCTAATGTTTTTATTGTAATTTTGCAGATGTTTGGTCGTGTTCCTGTTTTTCCTGCTTGAATGCATTTCTTGAGTTACAAAAAGTGCACTATTAAACAATTTAGACGAGATGAAAATGGATTGAAATTTGTGCAATATATTACGTTGAAACTCAACATCTTTGTAGAGTATGACAATTTTGTTGTTCGTCTTCTATTAAACAATAATTTATTAAAAATTTATATCTTCTAATAACTATATTATTTAAAAAAATAATTAATTGCTAAACATTCACCATTCTCTCAAATGTCAGCCAAAAAATAAATTACTCTATCCAATGTATGGTTTAGACTGCATAAAATAAATAAAAATAATAACTTTATAAAATAATAACCCATAGTGAAAGGACCATCCTACAAACAGAAGCTCATTAATACTTTTAAGTAATAAAAGTCTAATCTATTTTAATAAAAAATATAAATATCATAATTATCTACCGTAAAAATTGATTAGTCCGTGCTCTTTATTTTTACTCGTGTTGTAATGTAATATGATAATTTAATTGTTGATATGAGCATGAAATTGATCATTAGAGCATATATCTAATGAAAAACACAAAAGAGAGAATACAAAGTAAAAGTAGATTAAAAATGACAGAAACCACAATAGTGCAATGAATAATAAGAGTTATTAAACAACAATATATCGCAAAGTAAATATCTGGAGTATTCAATATTTGTTTTTAATAAGACACTGATTGTAGAGAGATTGGACCATCCACTAAGAGATATTGTTGAAAGAGTAGAATAAGTATAGATGCATAAAAATAAACTTATATAGAGAAATAATAGTGAACCTGACATTATCCTAGTTTGTGGGTATGTTTTAATAAAATTGTAATATAATAATGTGTAAGTATATAAATATTTTAAAAATAACTATAAAATATTTATAATATCTGGTTAAAAATGTGCTATTTTTTTCATTAAAACGTGATGTTTTTCATAGTGATGATACTATGAAATACTCAGTTAGAGGAAATTGAACATTGTAGAAACAAAAAATATGAGATTGTATATACATTAGGAATTTATTATTCTTCATTGAGGAAACTTAGAGAGTTATTTGCTACACTTAGAGAGGTATGTACTACACTATTTGACCATCTAAAGATGAGTGAGAAATATAAGTATTAGTTGTCATCATATAATATTTCATCCATCACTTTAAAATTCTAAGAGATGTATTGCGCTTAAAAATCTATTAATGAGGTTTTAATTTTTCTTTATTTCCTTTGTTCCATTTTTGAATTTCTACAAATATATTTGTGGTCTAATATTAAATTATTTCTTTCGAGAACTCAAATCACAAATCTTCATAAACAATATCCAAATAAAATAACACCTTTTTTATTCACTAAAATGATGATGATATACCAAATTCCCAATTGGACCAATTCAATAGAATAAGTTGAATATTAAATTTTTAGTTTTTCAAGAATTGTATAACAAAAGATATCATAAAATGTTGTGAAAGAACAATTCATTTTTCAAGCAATTCTTCATATATGATTTAATATCAACTGTTTATTTCTTCAGAACTGTTCATATAATTATCTTTGCATCCTTCACATAAATTTGATATTTAATCTGCTAATTCTTTAGGGAACTATAAAACAAATCAATATCATATATGATGACCAAGAAATCATTTTTTTTTAGAAAATTAAGTAGATAATAGTAAGAAGAAATAAAATCTCTAAATTGCTATAAATCATTACTCTTATGGCAAAGTTTGTCTGCTAAGAAACGTATTAGAAAATTAATCAAAATAAGAGTAATAATAAATATATAGAAAAAGCTAAATTTTAGAAGAGAAACTGAAGAGACAAAAAATAATAAGAATAAAAAAGTATCTTCTACTCTTGTGTCATATCCATCAATACTTTAAACCCTCACTTTATTAAGGTCTATATTAAGACAGATTTACAAAGATATCAATATCCACACTAATATGTACATTAACATTATACATTAATAGGTATCTTCTAATGTTCTCTATTCCCACGTTAAATCATGTACTCAATGAACATCCATCATTCAACAATATTCTTATTATAACACAAAGTATATTTAACACTTATCATAGGCTCAATATAATCAAGCGTAACTGAGTTTTTTTTTTCTTTCTAAAATGTTAAATAATTTGAAAATATCATAAACCGTAAGTCTTATCTTAAAGGAAAAATTGATCTTGCAAAATTAAAAAAGGAAAAAATTTAAACGAAACTTACTAAATTACCCTTTAATTTAATATTAGTTATAATTTGAACACTATTTGTATCAATGTGAATACCCATTTTACTTGGAAATAAGCTGGATAAGCTATACATTCAATATCAGAACAATTTTTGTTGGAGTATAGCAACGACATGTTTGTTTGATCCTTCAAACATCAATGCTCGTGTTTTAGAAATGATGGATAATGTTCCAATCAACAAGCTCAATACAAAGAAAGGACCATCATTGGAGGAAACTCTCAATAAAATTTTGTAGGTAGTTGAATCATCGTGGAAGAAGCAAGAGGAGGTAAACAAGAGTCAACTTGCTTCCTTGAAATAAATCTTAGAATGCAAGTTAGGCAGTTGCCGAAGCAAATAACAGAAAAACTACGAGAGTTCTTTTGTAAAATACTTTTTGATATTCTAAAGAATAAGATTTTGGAGACCATAAGTTGAATGAGCGAAAGTGACTCAACCACCTATTTCAAAACCACCAAAGAAGAACATGAAAGAGGTTGTAGAAGTTAACCATAGCAGAAAAGATGAAGAAGCTTAAAATTAGGTACAGAAGGTCAAAAGGAGTGGATAAGCCCATGTTAATCGATGTGAAGAAAGTGATGAACAATTGCAAGTTCCTGCAGATTTTTCTCAATTGCAATAAGATTCCTTTTGCTGAGCAGTTGGAGCAATACATACTTATGCTAAAATCGTGAAGAGTTGTTGACCAAAAAGTAGAAAATTAAAAGAAGAAGAAACGATTGCCTGTATCTGAGAGTGCAATCCTTATCATTTAGACGGAAGCTTCCTCAAAATTTAAAGATCAAGGCAAGGTTCACTATCCCTTGGACATTGATAAACTAATTATTGGAAAAGCATCTTTGTATTTAGGTGTTGTACATAAATCTCATGTTTTTATCAATGATGAGAAATTTAGAAGCATTGAATGCAACCACAAGGATATCGTTATAGCTTGTGAATTGGGTCTATCAAGCGTGCTTTAGAGAATAATGGAGATGTGTGGTAAGTGTGGATAATTTCTGGTTTTTGTAGAATTTGTTATCCGTTGATACAGAGAGATGAAAATTCACACATCCTGAAGGAGCCACTTTTAGTTCTCTGTATGAGCTTTGATTGATATTGAAACATGATCAACTCTATTGAGATTTTAATATGAGAATATTGATCTTTAACATGTCTGAAGTTATGCACCCACTGTAATACAATAAAAAGAAATGTTTAGAGTCGATAGTATTAAAAATTCAGTTGAATAAATATATTTTCGATATGATTCAACCTTCTCGTTCATGTTGAGAAGTTAACACTTAATGCGGTATAACGTAAAGTGGAAGAGAGCTTGAGAAGGTGTTGACAAGTGTGTGTGTTAAGTTGAAGTACGAGTTTACTTTATTAATAAAATTTTACTAGTCCTATTTTTTTAACACAAGTAATATAGACTCATACAATTAATATTAATACATTAGTCATTATTGCAAATGTAGAGTCATAACACAATCTTATCGTTATAATTCCTAGTTACTCATATAACAAAACATTGTAATATGTATCTATATCTCTATCAATAAAGATAACCAAGTGATTGAGTGTACAAGAAAAGTTATAGTTAGTTTAATTTTGTTGTGACTTTTAATTGTCAGCATAAGCTAGATTCGAAGTCAGATTAATCAAACAAAGAGAACACAAATTTATTGCAAATTATTACTAAAGTGATAGAAAAACAAAATGGAGATTGATGTAGATGTAGGTAACAATTGTGTTATATAGGAAGGTCAAGATGATAGAAATTTGCACTTGCAGATGTCAAAAAGGTGTTTCATGTCAACTATGGGCTTGCAGTCACACGTACATAAGTGGTTGCCCGTTATCACCGAAATTCTCTCACATTGCTAAATTCATATATAACTAAGTATACACTTTAGCATCTTGAATCATCATCAAAGTGATCACTACACATAAACTTAGGTTACTCATGATGCAGACTAGCTGGCCGTAAACACCTTTTGAGATATCAAGAATCTGCAAATGTCCTTAAATCCTTGACCTGCTCGTTCTACTAAAACTTTATAGATTTTAATTTCGATTTGGCGTTGATCTCCCCTTGACCATTCCTTATAACTCTTCAACTATTAATTACATTGAATGATGAATATTTGGTTTTATAGTTATTTAAGAGAGATTGATAATCAGAAAAATCATATAAGAATTCATATGAAACTAGAACTTGATGTTCTTGGGTATCGATATTACATAGTATATAAACTATGACCCTATGTTTACTTTCCGATTAATTAAAATTATCGTTATAATCATTATTGCGTCCATTTTATTGTAGATTGCAGCGACTTTGTGTGTGCCACTATCGATTTACTCTTAAGTACACAATAAGAAATGTGGAAAAAAGTAAAATAGCATTAAAATGGTAAAATTAGATATTCAGTGGAGCATAAATTTGCTGAAAGGACAGTCGATTATTAGGTAATTGTGTAGTGTCTCCGCTGATTGTAACTTGATATTAATTGTACTACATAATCGGTCATAAAGGTTTTTAAACTTTCGGTCATCACAACTTTTAGATCATTATTGCGTCTATATTATTGGATTGCACTGACTTTGTTGTGTCGCCACTATGATTTGTTTATAATTACAATGTGGTGTTCACCTGTGATTTTTAAAATGTACTGTCAATTTAAACATGCACTTGGCCTTCGATTGTGTGACAGTGGATAGAGACGATAATTTAAATAAACTTTGATGTTGGAATTTGAGGATGCATTATTTAAAGCTATGCTATTTTACTACCTTTACGTGATTTTGTAGTTACTTTTAGAGATCAATGTAATTAAAAGGCATCGAAGTGTATTTGATTGGATGCATATGTTAAAATAGATTGATATACTTTAAGTGCAAAACAAGTAATATCGTTGTTTTGAATTACTAGCTAAAATTCTCTAGGCTGTAATTGATTAGATTATAAGCCAAATGCCGTAACCACATTATTTGTTTTCAGTTTGAAAAGCATGTGGCAAGTATTAAGATTATGAATGTTCTTGTAATTAATTTTGGATTTAGACATTGATGGCTTGGCTTTCCTGTTAGCTAATACGATGATTGTTAATTCTTCCCTTTTCAGTGGAGCTGGAGCTCAACTGTCAAGTCTTGGGCAACATATATAAAATCGCTTCAAATTATTCTATAAACTGAAAAGGTGAGCTTTACTAGTTCCTTAGTAGTTTATATTACTTAATAGAAATCATGCAAAACTTAAACTTTAAAAGTTTGCAGGTTTGATACATGTTTGATACAGAAAAAAACACATAAAATAGACAATAGAAAACCTGAACGTTGTCTCTTGTGAAATAATGATCCTTTAAATGATTTAGGAGATAGAGTTATGCAGTTTGGTTTTGAACAAAGCTGAGGAAACGAGAACCAATAATATGAAACATATCCTAACATTCTTTATCTCCAAATTGGATTAAATTCATTTAGAATTTATTCTATACTTTTCATTAACTAGGGAAAAAGTTAAAAAGATTATTTCATGAATTGAGTGGCAAGTAGCGAGTACCAGACTTATGATTAAAATGAATTATAAGTATAATCTCTATCCTATGCCGAGAAATGAAGACGAGAAGAATTTCGTTAGAGAATATGCACGCTATTTTGTTAGCGTGTTACATTTCTAAAGAATAAGTTAGACAAATTCAAAGTAAATTTGAATTCCACCCTATTGGTTGTGGGAATGTAGGAATTAGGATTAGGCCTTAATTAGGAGAAGATGTTATAATTGTCATTTAATGTCTTTCTTAACGGATAAGTATATTGTAATCATCTCTAAATGTCTCTTCTGAGAGAACTGGATGTCTATTCAGCACAGCTAATTGCTTTAAAGAATTGTACAGCATCAATTCATGGAAGGAACATATTCACCTACTTATTTGAGAGAACAAATGTGTGCCAAAGCCTTTATGATTGTCTATGATCTAACTGAAGATAATGTATTTAATACAGGCAACAGTTATCCTAAGCATTCTTTCTAAGAACTATGCTAAGCGCACGCCTGATTATTTTTGATGAGAGTAGAATGTCTTAATACTGATTGATACAGCTCTTTGCCAAGTTTGTTGTCATGGAGGAACATTGTATTTGCTTAGTATTTGAAGAGAGGTCTATCAGATGCATGATGGGATATGATGTTTTAAGATGATTCAGCTAGCTACAGTTATCCTAACATATTTATTGATAATATTTGAGAGAACTACGACACCCAATGCGTCAACAGGTCGCATGCCTTTTCTAAGGAATCAAATAAATATGGGCCACCTTTATCGATGTTGGCCTATTTATCAGCACAAGAAGTTCATAAATAAAAGATGTGGAGTGATGTCTCTGTTCAGTACCATAGATCTGAAGGAATAGATTTGATAACGAGGTTGGTGTGAAGCATGACAATAAGGAGGAACCAAGCAGGAAGAGTAGTTGGGGTATTGTATCTGTAAAGCGGATGATTAGAGATAGAAAGAGGTTTTGTGTTAGTGGCAGTTGGAGTATCCAGTTTGTACAGAGAAAATGGGAAAGGTTATAGATTTAGATATCAATATGCTTCTTTCTTGATTGGTACATTGTCGTTTTCAGTGTTCCTGTGGTTGAGAGATGTGCTTCAAAAACTGGTACTTCGCCTCAAATGATCTTGATTTGGAATCTAGAAAAGTGGACATAAGCCTGGTTAATTTCTTGGAATAATCAATTGTTTCATTTTTCATTAATGTTCAAATATCAATATCTTTTCTATATGATATTGATTTGAATGAAGGTTGATTTTGTCAATTATTATATTAAAAAGATATTGTGGATTTGTATAGTATTTTGAGACTGAAAAATAAATTCTATAAAATGCAACATTTAGAAGATATGAAGCAGCATGGTGGTTGAGAAAAATGGTTGGAGTTGTTGCAGCTAAATATTTACCCGTAGAGACTTCTAAGGAAGAGTTTAGGCTTTGTTTGAGGAGTGGGATCATTCTTTGTAATGTTCTTAACAAAGTTCAACTAGGTGATGTATTCAACGTTAGTTTGGATGTTCCTTATTTTATTTACTCTATGTTTTTGGTTATTATTTGTTTAGTTATGTAAATTATGTATTATTCTTTATAGGTTGGAGAGTCATTATCAACATTTCAGTATTTTGAAAACATTAGAAACTTTCTGGTGGCTGTTCAGGAAATTAGAATTCCTACATTTGAAGAATTTGATATGGAACAAGTATGTAAAGGATCATATGTTTAATACTGTTAGAATTTCAAGATTATTAGAATTTATGAATAAGTATTGCATTTAACTTAAGGTATGTTTGATGTGTTTTCTATATGTAAGTCCCTAAAATTGGTCCATATGCTTGCCAATTGCATATCATTACCTCTGCATTCATTGTATAACGCCTCCAACAATCCATCAGCTGTATTAATATCATTATTATGATTATACTATTCTCTGGTAATATCGCAACTATTGTAATCCATCGTATTAAAATCAATATCATATACTCGACTAGATCAACCTCATCAAATGTAAGGATTTGGATCGACAATAATGAAAGCATATTCTCGATTTGACTGAAGTTACGTCTTTAACGACTAATATTCACGTGATTGACCACTGTATGGCACTAAACCGATGAACCTTCGCTATGTATTACGTGTGGTATATTGTAGCTATCAAATATTATTTTAAGCCGATTTTAGTGAAAATGTACAGATTGAATCTACTTCAATAATAAACTAGTTTAATAGATGTTTGAATCAATGAATTCAATGTCTAGTAGCTTGTCCAATAGAGCGAAGATTTTATTAACCAGAAGCAATGGAGGAAGCAAAGACGCGACAATTGCTATAGTTTCCATAGTACAGCGAATAAATTGATGATCGTCTAATACTATCTATAACCTTTCCCATTTTTTCTGTACAAACTGAACAGATACCCTCTTTTCTATCTCTGCTGCGTTCACAGTTATACACAGTTTTCTTACTTTAACTTTTTTCAAAACAGCTTTGAGTGCGCAGTTATTGCTACCGCATGCTTCGACTCATAAGAGTATCAATTTTAGGAAAAGGACTAAAGCTTCATCACAATTTAGGTTATAGTTGACTCTTGTAGGATTAGGACCATTTGTTAAGGACATATGCATTCAATATTTAAATTCTCTCTCAAAAATTTCAAGCTCGCTAGCAATGCTACAAGTCTTCCTCATATTATAAGAGGGTGAAGAAAGGTTCAATTCTGACACAATGCCGATAGAGAGGGTGTGTAGCCAGAAAAGAACTTAGGAACCTGAAAATGGAAAGTTCCAAACTTAGGAACCTCATATATAAAAATTAAGTTGCTTCTATATGACTCATCAATTAATATTTAAGCAGTCTCAATTTTTATTTATTTATGATTTTTGTGTTTCTCTCTACTCTCAGTTGATATCTGTTTCCATTTGCTTTAGGCTGTAAGAGAAACTGACGCACTTAAAGAATGGAATGATAAACTTGAAAAACGAGTGGAGGAACTCATGTGGGGCCTCTAACTAGAAAAAAGTTTAAAATCATGTCAATCACATTTAGCTTAGATGTATTTGATTTTTTTCATAACTAGCTCTACAATCATGTCTATAAATATTGTGAGTGATGATAAATAGTAAAATTATTCTAAATTGGACTCTGCATACTATGAATTATTTTTGGTAACTAAGACAATGTATAACAAATAAATTTGTAAAAATATAAAATAAATAAATGAAAGAATGTTATTTATTTCAATTAATTATGTTATTTTAAACCATCAATATTATCTTTAAAAAAATAAGCAACAAGTTATCGATAGTCAACATACTTAGAAAAAAATTTGAATTTAAGTTACTCCTAACTAATTAAATTTTGTAACAAGATAGACGTCATTCTAACAAAAGTTAAAAAAAAAATAAGATTTAACATTAAACACAATTGTAATTGATATTAAACTTAAACACACATGTAATAAGAGAGAACAATAGGCAAAATCATGTTTTGTATTGCCAATTGGACACAAATACAAGAATAAGAACAATAACAGTATCTTGTCAAAATTGACAAAATATCTTAGTATATACATAGCAGTGTTAATACTAAAGTGACGATGGCAACATGCAAAAGAAACAGGTTGTTGTCTTGCATATCTTATCTTGACCTTTTGGTTTGGAAGAAGTCTTTCATCTCATGAGCATGTTCATCCCTTTTTCTCTTGTTTATTTTTCTTTCCTCAAGGTCCCAATCTTTTTTGAGAGACTTCCATTTGTTTTCAAAATATTCACTAAACTTTAACGCAATTTTATGAACCTCATTTCTAGGAGGATATAATAACATTCTTTGAGAGAATACAAATCTGATGTCAGTAGCAAATTCATCGGGTGTTGAATAGAATTGCAATTTGGATTCAATATTCTTCAAACCCATAGTCTTCAATTTAGACTTGTTCTCTAAATTATCCTTGTCATGAAAAGACTTCAAGAACTTGAGATCAATGGGGTCTTTTAGAGGCCAACTATCTCTTCCAATCAACATCCTCTTCAAAATCACCCAACATTGCATCTTCTTGTAATGTTGCATTGGCTTCTTTCTCTTTTCATTCTTGATCTCACCGCCATCAGTCTTCAAGCCACAATTTTCGGTTCTTGGGTTTCTTGTTTCATTGATAATCTTCTTGGAACAAGAATCCTTCATTACTTGCACACCAACTTCTTTAGACAAGATGGGTTTTGAATCTTTGACAGAATCGGTTGTTGTGTTGTTGTTTTGTTGAGACATAATAGCTGTTGAATCTTTAGCGTCAAGCCAGAAACATGTAACAATTGGCTTGGAATGTTCCATCTTAATACCTCCTTGAGAATGATTCTTTTGAGAAGAAAACTTGATTATAAGTCGCTTACGAGGTTGTTTAGTATTCTCCAAATTCATTACCGATAAAGAACTCATTGTGTTATGTGTATGGAGAACAAACAAAAGAAAATGGAACAAGAATAACAATGTTCAATTCAATTCACTATATGTTTGGAGTGTGTTGGCTCTGTTTTTATAAGGTTAATAATCAAATCAAATCTTCAAAACCGAAAAAATCAAATCTTTTTTTTTACCGTTGACTACTAAATCTTTTTCACATGCATTTAATTTTTTTTAGTTCTGTTGCATTTAATTTCTTTATATTTTTTAGTTCTGTTGCATTTAATTTCAATTCATAATAAATTATTCATGAAAATTTGAGTTTTAAAATTAAAATAATTTCTTTTGTTAAATTCTATTTATCTATTATGTGAACTTCAGATATTAAGACTCTATTTACTTAAAATCAGAGATTATAAAATAAAAAATTATATACCCAAAACCAACTAATTCTAAGTTTGCTGCCCCATTTTTATAAATGTGGAAAAAAAATTCAAATTTTTAAAATGTTAGAAAAATCTGGTATTCTGTTTCAGATTTTTAAGGGGTAAAATCCGGTAAATTCTAAGTTTGCCGTCCTTTTTATGAAAATCTCGTATTCTGTTTCAGATTTTTAAGGGGTAAAAAATTTGGAACATCTTTATAATCTTAACTCTTGTTTTAAATTTTTTTAAATGAATTTGAGTTTTAATTTAAATATTATAAGTCTATTTTTAGATATTTGTATGATTTACCGAAATATGAAAGTTAAGAGTCTGGTGACAAATAAATTAACTTATTAGCTCATATATAAAAAATGTTTATTTTATAATCATTATAAGTTTATAATTATTTTACTAACTTATAGCATTTTTTAATATGTTACTTCAAGTAGCTTTATAATTTTTAGTTTATCATATTTTTTAATT